>PVJO010007192.1:0-83511 GCA_004026905.1 Hystrix cristata | reverse complement strand
CCTCATTCCCTTGTGATGACCGACAAGAAACAAAGTGTTCCTGTAAGAACAAGGCTGTGCCCTTATTCTACCTACTGGGAGAAAGCTCCTGATAGTCACTAGAAATTCCCAAGATTTTACTACAAAAGTCTCTGACATAAAAAAAAAATCTCTGACATCAATCATAGCTACTGAGGAGATCTGTGGGAGTTTAAGATTGATAATTAACTATATACTTGAGTGTCTCAACATATTCGGCTCTACTCCATTCCAGACAGAGGATAAAGGTAGGGGGATGGGTGGTCTCAGTGATCCTGTGTGATGGCATGAAAGAGAACCATAAAATGACTACTGGTTATATTAGTGGTAATGTTTGAAGAATTTAACAAACTTTATTTCTATTACATGGAAGTTCTTTTACATGCATAATGCATCTCAACATGTTCAAAGAAAGAGACAAAGTTCTCCTTCCTTTGATGCTGCTGTGTTCTTGATTTGTCACCTGAAGCTGCTATAGTCATCTTGCCACCAGACTGAGAATGAGACCAACACACCAAGGTTTAGACCAGGGAAACACAAGCGGTACAGCCAGAGCTCCATAGAGCCACGTTCATTGTTATTGAATATGATAATTATCCTTGTTATCATCCACATGGAGAATGAGAAAAATAAATAGAGACTGGATCAAATCACTCTCCTTTCACTCAAAGAACTCAGCGCTGATTCTTTCTCCACACCCGCCTCCACTGAGCTCAGGAAGACAGAGCTTCAGAGCTGACCACATGCAGCCACAGAATCATCTTCATGACAAGCAACAGGGTCACCCCACAGACCTCACAAGCGGAATGTCCCAGGAGCCATTCTGAAGTGTAGGCCAAACCTCTAGTTATACACTTGCCTAAAGGGTGCGGGAGAGCCACAGTCTTGACATCAGAGCCACTATGCCTCAGAGCACGTGGCATACGCTTGAGGTTTATAATTCTTTAGGAACTGATGAGAGACCCAGCAGCAGGAGTCTCCAGGAGGGCTCCATGGTGGTAAGCCAGGAAAGGAAGAAATAATGATGTCTGTGTTTACACACTATTTCCTGATAAATAGATGTGAACTTCCCAACAGGGACTTTATAGTCTCCAGGCATAGACGAAAGGTCCCCCTGTTGTCATCCATAGTGATGTAAATATAATTAACATCATTAAAATACTTATTATCTATAATTACAGATAAAATATTAGTTTTAGTAAAAATTTATGTATAATTTAGTACACTGCTTATTTTTAATTTTAATGCTTATTTTTATTATTTTGCAACCCTTAATTGGTCTTTTCTTTCGCAGATTTTTTGGCACTTCCTCCCTACTCAGCCTCAGTATCCAAACCTGTCCATTTTATATTGTAAAAGAATATCACTGAGTTCTGGAGAACTATAAAAATTATCTCAAATGTACTTACAATAAGAGTTTTTGTAGACTGTAGCACAACACTATAAATTATTAATAAACCCAAATTAAAAATAAGTAAAGAAAAAAAAACCAGAACTTCTTATTAGACTTCACTAGAAACAAACATGAAAGGAGAATACAACATTATTAATAAAAAAAGTATGCCAAAAATAGTTGATAGAGGGGCTGGGGATTTAGCTCAGTGGTTAGAGTGTTTGCCTCGCAAGCATGAGGCCCTGAGTTCGATTCCCGGTACCAAAAAAAAAAAAAAAAATAGTTGATAGAAAACAGATGTATGAGTGTATCTTGTGCAAACAAGAATAGATTGGTTGAAAGGACACCTGCCCTAGTATGCTCAAGAGAGTCATCACATAAACAGATACATAGCCCCGGTGATGGTCTGGGTGAGCTGCTAAGGGGTAAGTTGCAGGTGTCTAGTGTTTTGTCCCAGCAATCAGAATACAGCTAATACAAATGTAATAGTATCATCCAGTTTGCTGTCACATCCTCCTCCTCCTCCTTCCCTCTCCTCTTCCTCCTCCTCTTTATTCTCAATCTATAGAAATGTAGATGCCTCAGATGCCATTTTGGAGATACTGCTTCTTGGCAATTAGCTTCATGCTTACTTCCTTTCATTAGCTCAGTGAAATCTGTTCTCACATTTAGCGTGTCTCAACTTACCTTTTAGTTTGAAAATATATATCAAATCGGACCATAACCCACAAACATGTAAAACTATTATGTGCCAACTTTTTTAAAGGAAAATATCTATTTCTTCATGGAAAATCTAGTTCTTCCAAGGTTGTGAACTTTCATTTTGTTGTTTGTTTTTTTGTTTGTTTGTTTGTTTGCTTGTTTTCTTATTTTCCCAGTCTGAGGTGCCGGGCATGAAATATCAACACACGATTTTACAGGAATGCAAGTAAGCCTTTAACAACCACCATTCATCAAAAAGGTGAAGATAATATGGACTTTTACTGAAACATCAAGGTCAAAATTTGTAAGACATGATATCATGTTTTGTATCCCTGAGAGAAGAGGTAGTCGACTGTACTGTAACATGACAGACACTTGTTGCTTAGAATTTCTATTTCATATTTAATAAAAGAACTTTTTAAGAACATCATTCCCACATAAATTGAATAGACAACAATTTATCCTACTTTCAGGTACATGGTTTTTAAAATAACAACCATTTTCGGAATATGTCTTAGACAAAATGTGTGGCCCAACTTCAGTCACTTGCAGAGACCTTGCTTACTCTCATATCGTTCTTTTCCATTGAATAATGATTGAATGCATGAATGAATGAATGAATACAACTGTGGCTAATCCAATAATAAAGTATATTTTCTTGGGGGATGTGACTCAGTAGTAGAGGCTTCCTTTGCCTGGGTGAGGCCCTGGGTTTGGTCCCTAATACCCCCCAAATATATATTTCCTTATTTATTTCACAGTTTATACTCACTGAGCTGTACTCCATATACTTCTGTGTATGTGATAACTTCACACTTCAGTGCTACACTATAACTTCAATTGAATTTACACCTACAAATCTGTAAACTTAAATCATACATATTAAACAATATATACTTGTACTCTGAGGAATATTTTGGTGATTTTTAAAGGTCATGATACACAGTGTGTTCAGTATTATTCCCTATTTATTTTGGTATGAAATTTTATTTTTATAAGAGTAAGAAGAGTGTTTAAAATAAAATAAAATAAAATAAAAAGAGTAAGAAGAGTACTTCTTTACATTTTCTTTAGTAATATTTACTCATATTAGAATATATGTAAATTTATGTATATATTGCGTATATATATGAATCTTAATATCCCTTGATCTGATCTTTAAAATACCAAAAACTATCTAGCACTTTTGAAACGTGTGTCACCTCATTTCTCCTGTACCACAGCACTCTGACTTATACTCATATAGAAACTAGGGATGAGAGAACACAAAGAGAAACATTCAGAATCTGGAGCCAAACCGGGTCATAAAATTCCAAGTCCAGTGTTCTCTCCACTTTGGGATGTTTTTATTAAGGGAGCAAAGATGAAAACCAGGGTACTGCCACATAATTAGTGTTCCTGTTTCACCTGCAGCCTCACTCATCTTCCAGATAAGCAATATTTTAAAAAAAGCACCATCCCTCCTGCAGGATATGGCAATCTTTTGTTATTTAAAGTACCTTGTTTCACAAATGTCACTACAAACTGTTTATGGATCCCTCAACATTTCTCATTCATCAGTTATAAATTGCTCTAAATAGGGCTTCAAAACAGGAAGGGGGACCTTTGCACAGTGAATATCAAATGGATTATTTTATTGTGTGTTAATAACATCCACTCTTTTCCCTTACAGAATTTTAATACATCAGGCTCATTTACTAATACTTCAACTGCATAACACATAGATCTAATGCTTATACTTCTTGCATTACACTGTAGACACAATGACCTGTTTTTGGTACTTCATTGTGATAGTTAATTGATTGTGCTCATTTGAGTAAGAAATGCCCACTTAGATCAGATCAGCATAGTTCCGGGTGTAGAATACCCACCGCGCAGAGGATTGTCCCCAGAATGGTATAAAAGGGAATCAAAGAAGGAAGGCTGCTTTTCTTTCCTCACGTGAGCTCCAGTCTACACCTTCATCTTGGATGTAGATTCCTGGCTTCCAGTGTAGGCTCTTCAGCCTCCCGGCGTACACCCTTCAGCCTTCCATCTCAGACCTTTTGGCCTCCTGATACAGACTCTCACAGGACACTATATTGAGCTCCAGGCCCTTGAACTCATCCTTCGGATCTCCAGCAGGCAGGCAGACCCCTTGCACTCCTCTACACCTGATTCTGTGGGCAGCCATTGTAAGCCAATCTTGTAAATTCTTACACATTCGTATATCTTATATTAAGTCTGTTTCCTTAGTAAGCACCGACTGATACACACATGATCATCCAGATTGCTCTCCCCTTGCCAAACCGCCCCAGCTCGTCCCGCTGTCTAGAGTGCTCACAGATGCCTCTCTCCCCTTGGCAGTCAGATCTCTGCTTCCAGGCCACCTCTTCAGAAAAGTCCTTCATGACCACGAAATCCAGGGTAAGCACACACTTATTCTCACTAACATCAGCTTAATTTATGACTTGCTGTAGGATTTTTCTGGTATATATGTCTACTGTTTATTTGCTTGTTATCTCTCTCTTCCTCATGCCCACCTGCACCCTATCTCAACATTACTTTACACAATAAATCCTCTGAGAATAAAGTTATTTTCTGTCTTCATTATTATATTTTTGTCATCTAAACAGACCCTTGATATGTTGATGTCCAAGTTATTTAATTTGCTGATTAAATAAACTACATCATTTTTACTATGTAAAATTCTGAGATAAATGAGAGTGAACATTTCAAATGAAAACAATTGCTAATGAATTAAGACTGTAAAATAGATTTAAAAAAAGATAATAGTTCTTCTACTAAATAGTCTATATACATCTCAAGTAAACGTCTTCCCAGTGAACACTGTGTGCTCCCCAATCCACAGTCCCACTCTGAAGTCCAAGAAGTGAACTCAGTGGAGGTTCCTTTCAGCCTGCCCACTCTAAATGGTTATTTCCTCTCCTCTCCTTAGAAACTGAGATCACAAAGAATCAGTTACCTCTTATTGCATTTTCTTGAGATTACAAAAAGGGAAAAAAGATCAGAGTGAGAAGAGATTCTCCCAGAGGAACACAAAGGAAAATCCACAAAAGTATTCACAGAGGATTAGTAAATGAATAAACAAATTAATAACTCAATCTCTCCATGACAGTTTCACTGAAATTCTACATGTGTCCTAGTCAAAATCTCATGGATGGGCTGAGGACGTATAGTTTAGAAGGACAGCAATCAGTTAGCAAGCAGGAGGCCCTGGGCCCAATCACTAGCACTGTAAAAATAGATCATAGATAAGTTATAGATAGATAGATAGATAGAGACCTCACAACCTTGCCACTACTGGGTTTGTCATTCAAATTTTCTATTTAAAAGCTTACAAATTCTAGGACTGCTATGTAGTTTACTGGTAGGGTCAGGTTCACTTTTCAACACCACAGAAACAAACAGAAAAAAATGTATTTTCAGAAAGTCAACTGGAAAAAGTGACATGTTGAAATAGTCTCCAATCTCTCTCTACAAGAATAATGCTCTGATACCCCCAAATATCTCCTAAACTTCAGAAATGATATCAGTAATTAACTCAGTTTGCATAGTATTAGGTCATTTCTATTTCATTTTCATTACCTACTGTGCTCTCTGTAGTACTTTGGATTTGTTGCTGTTGTTGTTGTTGCTGCCGCTGCCATTGTTGCTACTTTGCAGTGCTAGTAGTCAATCCCAACATTCTTCCACTGAGTTACATCTCTAGCCCATTCCACAGTTTTACACATCACATGCCTGAACGAAGATTTGTGATCAGTAACGCAGCACCTACTTAGGAGAGCACCCTTTTCCTCAAAGTCTTTCTCAGCGCAATGTGGACATCTTTGTTTTTCAGACTGTAGATAAAAGGGTTCATCATTGGGCCTACAATGGTGTAAAAAACTGTGGATACTTTATCTTGATCCAGAGATTCAGTAGACGGCTTAAGGTACATGAATGTTAATGACCCAAAGAAAAGAGAAACAGCAATTATATGAGAGCTGCAGGTACTGAAGGCTTTGGACCTGCCCCTTGCAGACTGGATGGAGGAGATGTTGGACAGGACCAAGGTGTAAGAAATAAAGATGGTGACAGTAGGCATTGTTATATTGACACCAATCACAATGAAGGCCACCAGCTCATTGACGGCAGTACTTGTGCAGGAGAGCTGCAGGAGGGGAGGTATGTCACACATGTAATGATTGATGACACTGCTGTCACAGAACGTGAGTCTCAGCATGCACCCGGTGTGGGTCATGGCACCCCAAAAGCCCATCACATACACACCCACTGTCATCGTGAAGCATATCTGATGGGACATGGTGGCCCTGTAAAGCAGGGGCTTACAGATGGCCACATATCTGTCATAGGCCATTGATGTCACAATATAACACTCATCAATAATAAAGAAGCAGAAGAAAAAGAGCTGAGCCATACACTCACCATAAGAGATGATGTTCTCTTTTACAAAACCCACCAGCATTTTGGGGATTATAACAGAGGAGTAGCAGATATCAACAAAGGAAAGGTTGAAGAGGAAGTAGTACATGGGGGTGTGCAGGTGAGGGTGGAGGTAAATCAGAACGATCAAGCCCAGATTCCCCAGCACGGAGACCACATAGATTGCCAAGAAGAGGGAGAAGAGAGGCAGCTGGAGCTCTGGCTGCTGTGTTAAACCCAGCAGGACAAACTCGGTCACTGAAGAGCCATTGCCTGTGGCCTTTCTTCCCTGCGACATTTCTGTGAGAAGAAGAGAAAGAGTAACATGTTCACATTAAAATGAGATGCCAGGTTTCTCCACCCAACCCCAGATAAAGAGATTGAGAAGCTGAATGGGAAGATGAACTCAAGCCCATCTATTCATTTGCCATCATTTTTTCCATGTTAGGAGACAGAGAGAATATATAAAGATGAATATTATGCAGGATATAGAAGGCAATTTCTGGAAGGACGGATTTCAGGAAGCCAGGGACCACCCCTCCCTTTGCAGCATCTCTGCTCCACTTCTGCCTCGACAGTTCCCCTCCCGCCTCAGAGTCAGGGTGATCTCAGTGGACAGGAGATGAGGCATTTGCAGGGCTCACAAAAGGCCAAAGATGACCTTTGCAAGAAGAATGGCAGAAGAGGTTCAACTCGACACTCACCCTTTGGCATCCTGGCTTCTGGAGAGGTCCTTGTTAACTGTCCTCTTCTATTTTCAGAGAGAGCCAAGTAGCTCTAATGAGCTTTAGAAGTACAGAGACCAGAAGAGAAAGTCTGCTTTTGTTGCAATTGCTGTTGCCTGGGAAGAATTTTGGATTGTTAGAAGCAGAACACATCCCCCAACCTCCATCCTCTGAGAAGCCATGAATTACAAGTCATATTTTTCACAGTAACTTGACCCTGAGTCTCCTTTCCAGACCAGGAGGTGACAAATGACGCCCAGTCCTGACAAACAACCACCTGATACTATGACTGCAGGGGTTTTTATGAGTTCTGAATCTCTAGGGACCTGATCACAAATTAGAAGACCTGTTTTTCCTCAGTACTTTCTCCAGAGATCAAGCTGAACAGCTGAAAGAAATTACATGCGCTGCATTCAGTGACAAATGAATTATAATGACATTCAATTATTAAAGCTATACCATTTTACCTACATTTTTGTTTCCTTCTAAATAGAAACATCTCTGTATAGAAAAGCAAGAAAATCTGCTTTCCACAGTGAATTGTTCCTACCACCTGTCACTACTAGGGATACTATATATTTGTCCTTTGCTTTGCATCTTCCCTCAATACATATACTTATATACATTTGAATCTAAGCTACACAGTGGCAGAGATTTTGTCTGATTTTTCTCAGCGCTGTTTCTACACCTGCTAGAGCAATCTCTGACATTTACAGTAGGAGCTCAATGAATATGTACATCGTAAAAGCATGCCTTTTCCTTTCTTCCTAGGACATACAGTCGCTATTACACAAAATTTTTGCCCTGAAGGTGAAGGCTTAGGTAGTGCCAGTGATGTTACTTTGATGTTATTTGTAGGTAGAAACTTGAGACAGGAAACCTTTAGTAAGGCATGCAAAAGCCACTCCTGGACTTTGAGATGCCATCCAAGAGCAAGGCAGGTCAGAGTTACTAAGATCAGAGGAAAAAAAAAAAGACTGTAATTTTCCTCTTCACTGAGCATCAGGACAAGGACTCCACAAGCTGTTGCAGAGGTCCCAAAGTCTCTTGCCACAGGACAGCAGCCCAGACAGTGACCAGAGACAGATTTCAATCAGTGCCATACAGGAAGCTCTCCAACGTCCAGGCCTGTTTGGTCCAGGCTGGAGGATCTTAGGAAACACTCAAGTGTTTAATTTCCAATCTTGCAGAGGTTTGAAATAGCCTCACTGTAGACTTAGAAGGATAATATTCAAGCACAAAAGGAATGACTGGAATTTTAGCAAGATGGAAGATGAACTGTGGAAGCAATTCAATGAACGACTCAATGAGTGACTCAAAAAACAAAAAAGAGAGAAAAAAAGAGAAAGAAGAAGGAAAGAAAAGAGAAGAAAAAGAAACAAGGAAAAGTGTCCCTGAATTAATATCACTGCTGCAAGCGCCTCCAAGGAATAATCAAATAAGAGACATTGAAAGGTAAGATTCTGCAGAAATATTCACAAACGCTATAGAAATAGATAATATAATTTTTCAAGAAACTTTAATAAGCCTTCAAACACAGAAAACTCAGCAAAAGTGGAAATGTTAGTAAAAAATTACAATTCGGTTTTGAACAAGTAGGCATCCAAGTCCAAGCAGACAGTAGAATAAGAGGCGAATAAGGCTCAGTAACGCTCAGGAGAAACGTCAGGCCGTGAGAACAGCACCGGGGTCATTGCGATACGTATTAAAGCTACAGAGTTAGTGAACTCAGTGAGAGAAAACACGAAGAAAAGTAGTAGAGGGAACAAAAAGATTTACAAATCCTCCAGTTGTGTATTTCATACATGAGGTAACTGCAAACCCAACCACTGAGCCCCAGTTATCATTCCCACACCCCTCACACTAGTAAAGACCTAAAAGTCCTTCAGGGAAGACTTGAAATTGGTCTCACAAGACAGGCATTCCCTGCAGGTACAGAAGCGATGAGGACTTGGGGATTCAATACAATTTGTGTTTTCTGTGGAAATGTTTAGAGCTTTTATTCATATAAGGCAAGAACATGAAATGCTCCCTCTAATTTCACATTCTATCAAGCCGCATTGCCAGAAGGTTTATGTTGGGCTCTAAGGGAGAGCTCAGATGAGGACCACACTTTCAACTCAAGGCCATCAAATGCAGAGGGAGAAACAAGGATGAGTGACAGAGTCTGAGCTTCTACTTAAACGCAAACGTGTCATCCCCTTACTATTTTGTCTGCATAATGGAGATGTTAGCCGAAGTCAGCTGTAACCAAGTATGTCAAACAGTCCTGCTTTTCACTGGGCTGTGCCACAGTGTTCTTAGCTCACCCCTCGCTCTTCTCAAGCCAGTATGTTTCACCTGGTCAAAGTTAGAGATAAATTAAACTCAGAAAGCTTTATATTAGACTGTATTTTCATAAAAATTCAGGCAATAAAAATATACATTTCAATTAAATGGACTTTTGATTTGTAGTATTGTGTCGCACTGAGCTAACTTGCTACAAATGTCCAGAAACATCAGCACCCTAGTTCCAGCTCTGACCTGCATTTCTGGCTTTTGTATATTTATTTATTTAACTTGAGACAGAGTTTCTCTAAATTGCCCAAGCTGACCTTGAATTTACAATCTCTTGTTTCTGCCTCCTGAGTAGCTGGGATCGCAGGTTTGTGCCTCCATGCCCAGCTGGTTCATATGTTTTTAAATGTATATATAATGCATATGTATTTTAAAATACTTATATACAAATCATATATGTATATACATAAATTTTATATCTATATATCTGAGATAATAAAATTAAATCATCAATTTCAAAAAATTAAGACAGCAGATAGAACCTTATTCTATACATTTAGGGGAATCTGAAGTGCTCACTAACATTTCATTGTATCATTATTATTTTTGCTGAGACATTGTATTTGCACATCTTTACCAGCTATATTACATTAATTCAGTACATGTATACAATGTGTGATGGCCAAGTCAGAGTTGTAAGCATTCCCATGACTTAATCATTTTTCTACGCTGGAAATTTGTACAGTAGTCTTCTTTCCTAGTCATTTTTCAGGTTGTTTTTAAATATATCATAGATTGTTTCAACCAATCGCACTTCCGTTTTCTCTCTCCCTGCCCTTCCCACTCTCCGGTGACCAGTATCCTTATCTGTTATTCTACATGATTAAGCCATTTTCTACAAATGAGTGAAAACAGGTGATATTTTTATTTTGGTGTCTGGCTCATTTTGCTTAATATAATACCTCCAGTTCCATCAATGTTGCTGAATAGAGCTAGATTTTATTATTCTATGGCTGAATAATATTCTACCATGTCTATATAATGCATTTGGAACCATTCATCCACTGAAGGGCATCTAGTTTGATTCCATAATTCAGCTATTATAAATATTGTTGGGAACATAAGGATTTGCTTTGGTTAGGTTTAGCTTTTTGGTGTAATACTTTCATCTCCTTTGGATATACCCAGTAGTGGAAATGCTAAATGATATAGTAGTTTTGTCTTTAGTTTTTTGAGAAATCTCCATATGGCCTTCCAGAATGGCTGTACTAATTGCCATCCTTACCAGTAGCCTGTAAGAATTCCCTTCTGTCAGCATTCATTTTCTGGTATTTGTTGTTTTTTTGTTTTACTCCCTTAGATTATAGCCATTCTGACTGGGGGAAGATAATATTTCATTGTGGTTTTCATTTACATTTCCCTCATGATTAGTGAAATTGAGGATGTTTTTCAAGTACCAGCTGCCTATTTCTCTGTCTTCTTTTGATAAACAAATATTTAGTCTTTTTTTTTTAACATTAGATTGAACCCAGAGCCTTCAACCTGAGGTATAATTCCAGCCTTCAATTATTTATTGATTTACTTGCTGACTTACTAACTTATGGAGACAGGGTCCTACAAAGATGCCCAGGCTGGGCTCAAATTAGCAGGACCCTGCCTCAGCTTCCCGAAGTGATGGGAATCCAGGTATGCCACACGGTGGCACTCTTTGGCCTGTTTGTTAACTACATTGTTTTTCATGTTCAGCTTTTTTCAACTTCTTGTATATTGTAGATATCAAGCTAATAAATCACCGAGAAATGCCAAAGATGCTGTTGTCAAGATGACCACAATTTTAGGTCAGGCTCCGTATCTTATTCCAGTAGTTCACAGGTGTCCGACTGTCAGAAGACAAGTAGAAGATGTTCTGGTCTTACTGAAGGTGCCTGTACTTCAGAAACTGTAGGACAGCCGAGCTGACCTCAGCAAATGAAAGGGCCGGAGGACCAGAGGGAGGTGAAGAACACTGGGCGGTGGAGCTCAGCTAGGGGCACCTGACCTCAGCAAATACCACCTCAGCGTCCAGGAGTCAGCCGCTCCATGGATCAACAAATAGGGAAAACAGGATTCCAGATCTTTAAAGGACATTCAAAAGAATAGGCATAGTAGGAACATATTATGCAGAAGTTTTAACATACTAAACAATTCTGATTATAATTTATATGTGTACTAATAAGAGTAGAATTATAAAAAATATACTGAATACACACCAACTCATGGTAGTTATCTCCATTTAGGAGAAGGAGCAAGTAGATTATGTGGCTTTAACAGGTACACTGAGAAAGAAATAACAGAGGATAGTCCTTTCACAATTGCATCCAAAAAAATGAAATATGTAGGAATCTATCCAACAAAACGAGTAAAAGAGCTTTTCATTGAAAACTACTGTACTCTAAAAAAGGAAATTGAAAGGGATTTCAGGCACTGGAAAGACATCCCATGTTCGTGGGTAGGAAGAACCAACATAGTGAAAATGGCCATACTTCCTAAATTACTATACAGATTTAATGCAATTCCAATCAAAATACCAATAACGTACTTCACAGAATTAGAAAAGGCAATCATGAAATTTATCTGGAACCAGAAGAGACCAAGAATAGCAAAAACAATTCTGGGCAACAGGAATAAGGCAGGGGGCATCGCAGTCCCCAATTTGAAATTATATTCTAAAGCTTCTGTGATTAAAAAACAGTATGATATTGGCACAAAGACAGACCCAAGGACCAATGGAACAGGCTAGAAGATGCAGAAATAACTCCAAACACACTCAAATACCTCATTGACAAAGGAGCCAAACACCCTCAACTGGAAGAAAGAGAGCCTCTTTAATAAATGGTGCTGGAAAAATTGGCTTACCACATGCCAAAAACTAAAACTACATACATGTCTCTCACCATGTACTAAGCTAAAATCAAAGTGGATCAAAGATCTAAACATTAAAATGGAAACACTAAATCTCCTGGAGAATAAAGTAGAAAGAACTCTCGAAGACATAGGGGTTGGAAAAAAATTTATGAACAGAACTCAGACTGCATGGGAAACAATACAAAGGATCAATGCTTGGGACCACATCCTATTAAGAGGCTTTTGCACAGCAAAAGAAATTACTAATAGAGTGGGGCGAAAAATCACAGACTGGGAGAAAATTTTTGCCAGCTGTCCCTCAGACAAAGGTCTAACATCTAGAATATACAAAGAACTCAAAAGGATCAAACCCCCCAAATTTAAAGACCCAATCTAAAAATGGGCATCTGAAATGAATAAGCATTTCTCAGATGAAGAAATAAAAATAGCAAATAAATATATGAAAAAATGTTCAACATGATTGGTCATCTGAGAGATGCAGATCAAAACAACACTAAGATACCATCTCACTCCATAAAGAATAGCTATTATCAAGAAATCAAGCAATAACAAGTGCTGGGGGGGCTGCGGGGAAAAAGGAACCCTCCTCCACTGTTGGTGGGAATGTAGGCTGGTCCAACCACTGTGGAAATCACTACGGAGATTCCTCAGAAAACTACAACTAGAGGTTCCATTTGACACAGCTATTCCTCTACTTGGTATCTTCCCAGAAGAATTAAAATCATCATACCACAGCGATCTATACACAAATATGTTCATAACAGCACAGTTTGCAATAGCTAAGTCTTGGAAACAACCTAAATGCCTAACAACTGATGAATGGCTAAGGAAGATGTGGTTTTTCTACACAATGAAGTACTACACCATCTTAAAAATGGATAAACTAGAGTCATTTGTATGTAAGTGGATGTTTCTTGAGAACATACTATTAAGTGAAATAAATCAGACACTTATCAGTACACATCGGATTGTTTCTCTGATATGAGAAACCATAAGTGTAATTAAGGACAAAGGGGTATAATAGATATTATGTAAAAAAAAAAAAAGATAGTATTCAAAAGAGAGGAGAACTAGATAGGAAAAAGGGGGATAAAGAAGGAAGGTTAAAAGAAAAGTAAAATGAAAGGGAAAAAATGGAAAAATGTAAATAAACTTGTTGCAAATTGGGAGGGTGGGTGAATGGAAGGGAGGGGAGAGGAAGAGGGGGGAAAACCAAGATACATCATGTACAGGTACAGAATAACCATGTTGACTATGATCATTATGTATACAATGTACCAATTCATGTTCTTGGTAAAAAACAAACAAACAAACAAAAAAAAAAAAAAACCACCAGGTACAGCCAGTGTCTGCACTTGTTTCTTTACAGAGGGTTCCCAAGAATGCAACATAATCTCTGAGAAATAGAAGGCAGAAAAATACAAGGAATGAATGTGCAGTGTTTCATACTTTATGTCCACTGAAAGAAAATATCAGGAGCAAAATGCAAAAACACAGAACTTTAAATCTAGGTTTTTTAGTACACAGGATGTTTTCAACTTGTATTTTAAGAAGATACAAAATATTTTCTGACTTAGGCAATTTTTAATAATTTGACTGCAACATTTTGATATATTTGAATGAAGAGAAGGCCAGAATTAGTCTTTAGAAGAATCTTCACTCATTTGCTAGGCTGTGTTTGAAAGCGTAGGTTTTGGCACAGATGGAAAAGGGGTTATGGGGGGGACAAGGGAAACTTCACTTTACAGAAAAGATAGGAAGCTTCACCAAAATAAAATATTTTTCATTTTCATGTGTTGTAATATGCAATTTATTTTCATTTCTAACCCAAAAGAGTACATTCCTTAGGGGTAAAGATCAAATGGCGAACAACACACAGGTTCATGTATAACAAGTGTGAAACACCCGATTCAGAGCAAAGCTGGACAGAGCTATGGGCCTGGAATCTGAGGCCCAAATGACCTCCCAGCCCCCAGACTGCCTCTGAGTCTGTCAGAGTCCACCCAGCCCTCCGTGGGATGGACACCTCTCAGCATGGCAAAGAAGGAAAGGGAGGGTGAGGTGCATTTACCCAGGCTGGAGAATAATACCACAACAGAGAGCAACACATCTGGTTGTCACCCAGATTGTGACCTGTGTGGAACCAGCCTGCGCCCTGGAAGATGATGGAGGCTTCTTCTTCCAGGTCAGGGGAAACTTGACTAGTTAAAGATCATATATGTGAACAGGGATTCTTGAGAAGAAAACATCAGACATTCAAGGAAGCTCACCTGACCCGATTCCTTCCTTCACGCTGAGTGGTCTCGCTCACAGCCAAAGGGGACACTGAGTATTCATCACCATTAGACAGTCCCCTTCCCCTGGGGACAAACAGACCAGCAGAAGAAAAGGCACCTTCCTTACCCCCAAAGTGAAGTAAAAGTGCCCGTATTCCTAAAAGATCCCAGAAAACACGAGCAAAGTTGAGAAAATATTCCTTCCATTCCACATGCCCTGCTTCCACTGTGGTCTCATTCAGAGCAGCCACAGTAAAAATTTAAGACCACTGTATTTTTTCATTAACAAGGTATTTTTCATAAATTCTCATATTTAAGTGACACATAATATTCGTACATATTTCTGGGCTATACGGTGACCTTTCAACACATGTATACACTGTGTAAAGAGCAGATCAGGCTAACTGGCATCTCCATCACCTCAAACATGTATCGTGTCTTAGTGCTGGGAACATTTAAAATCCTCTCTCCTGGTTATTTGGAAATACACAATTGTCATTATAACTTTTGTTAATAATGGTTATCCTACTATTCTACCACCAAGTTATATCTCCAGTGCTGCCCCAACACCAACATCCACATTAACACGGTGCAGTAACCACAATGAACGAACTAATGCCGACACAATGTTATTAATGAAATTCTATAATTTATTGGGATTTTCTTGATGTTTATCTAATGTTTCAATGCTTTTTTGTTTCAGAATTCCATCCAAGATAACACTTGGTACTAGGTCTCCTTAGGCTCCTCTTGGCTGTCAGTTTTGAACACTTCCTTTCTTTTCAATGACACTAACAGCCCTGAGAACTGTTGAAAAGACATTTTGTACGATGCCCCTTTCTTACAATTTAATCTTTTGGTCCTGATTATTCTAGGGCATTTGGTTTTGAGGAGGAAGATGCTAGAGATAAACATCATTTTCATCACAAAATACAAAGGTTTCTGCTCTCTATGACTTATGACACTTCGTGTTCATCCTCCTCACCCGTGTCGTGGTGTTTGTCAGGTTGCTTCACAGTAAAATGCCCTCCTGCCCACTTTCAAGCCATAATTTGGGACGGTGTCACCAAGAAGGGCTCAGGGTTGGGAGTAGTGAGTCATTTTCCTCTCCATGAAGGCAGGGTACCTACACAAATCACTTGGAATTCGGATGGGGGATTTTTCTCTTCTCCCAAGCTGACTAATATAAATTTGCTAACTCATGTATTAGTGTTAGTTGGACCTCATGGGCATTTATTTTATACATTGAATTATAACCTAATACTACTGTACTGCTCAATTATTTTCCACCTTTGAACACTGTGTGAAATCTTTCGGTTGGCTCCTTTGCTGCTTTGTCATATCCCCATCAATATGTACATGTATGACATGTGTGTGCGTGTTGCTGTTGTTTGAAGCACCTTTGGTGCTCCTGGAGGCTCTATGTTCCTCTTCATTATCTCCTGCTCCTGCATAAATCAACCATTTCTTCAAGAAGCCCTAATTGTATTTATTGGTATGCAAAACGCAGATCTCTTTGCTTGGTTTGTTCATTGCTACTGTGGTTTCATTTACCTTCTGTATAACACATACAATAAGGAAATTTTTAAGATCACCATTTTCTATTATTCTTAGCATGAATAACTTTTAGTTCCTCCAAATCATGACATATGTAGGATTATACGATGGAAACAGTGACATGCCTCCCACAAAACTTGACCTAAACGCAACCTCACCACTCCTGAAAAAAATTATCACTGTTATCAAAAAAGCAAGACGAAATATTTCTTCATACTTGACTCTGTTAACCCCACTTTAAAATCAGGCTTTTGCAGACGTCTGCTCATGTTTCCAGTTGGACCTCAAATCTTGTAGATTTCCTGCCGGGAACCTTGGCTCGGGACATCGTTGCCACACAACTCTTACTTTTTGGCTCATTCTGCAACAAATCTACAGAAATTCTCTCTGCTTCTTCACAATTCTCATTTCTTTCCTTCCATTCTTCAGAGGATGCACAATGAGTTCAAAATCCGGCTCTGCACGTAAGTTGTGTGGCCTCGAGCAAGCAACACAACCACCTGCCCCCTCAGGCACACAACAGAAAAGTCGCCTTGAAAGATGTCAAGAAATGACTGGATTTTCAAGACAGGTTAAAGGTGACAGTCTGTGAAGAGTTAAGTGGGAGAGAGCAGGAGTCACGGAGTCACAGATGAAGTCCTCAGACCAGGATGACAGGTCTGACATCTAAGAGAGGGAAGATAAATAGAAGAAGGATGGCGTGAAAAATCTCACACAGTGTGCAGTACTAAATGGTCTTGATCAGGATGTAGGAAGCAAACACCGAGAGATCCGTTTCAGGCAGAAATGGACCAGATCTAGTATATCCCGCCCACCATACTCAGTCATTGGCTGGAGGTGTCTGAGAGTTAGCCTGAGTCTGCCTGAACAGTGTGGTACACCGAAGGAGCATCAGCTTCAGACTTGGATTAACCAGGCTCTTCACAGCTGGCCATCTTGGCGTAATGAAGAAATTATGTCAAATAGTATGTTGTTAAGTGGACTTATATCTCACTCATAATAAAAACTTTAAGTAAATTTACAAAATGTTTGCAAGAACACAGTTATCGTTTTTATTGATATGCATTTATTTTTCATGAAAAATCTTGAATAAGTAGAACATCAGATAAAATATTTCTACTAAATATACAGTGCTTTCTGGTTGATGATAAAAGCAAAAATTATGATAAGTACTGTATTTCTATTTCCAAATGTTTGGTACCATTTTGCACAGTAATGAATGCAAATATTGTAAGTCACAAGTGGTCTTGTTGGAATCCTGGGGTGCACCTGTACTGCTTTTTTCATCTTTCTCTGTTAATTCTGTCACAGGCAATAAAAGGTGAAATTACACCCATTCTGTTTAATAATAAGTGAGATGATACAGGTTGTCAGATGTAGGTGTCACGTGGTAGAGTTTTTCAAATCTCAAACTATTCAACAACAAAGGATGAGAAAAGGAATAGTGATGGGGAAAAAAAAAAGTAGAGAAGGACCAGATTAAGGGGATCTGATTATGTGCTAAGATTCATGATGCTTGAATTGAAGACATTTGATCTCAACCCCTTAATATGTACATTTTTATGTTTTTCATATATCAGGCAAAAATGTGTTCATTTTAAAAAGAAAACATTTCATCAAATCCTAATGTTTTGAATACTAACAACATTGATGAAAAAGAGAATGCCTCTATTATATTGGGCTCTTCCGTGTTCAGGTAAGAAAGTTGACATTTTAACTTTTTGTAAATTACAAAATTCTGCATAATTCTCCCAGTTAGGAAAATCCCAGGAGACAGAAGTGTATGAAATCGTAATAGAAAATATCAGTGTATATGTTGCTTCATAAAGATGCTATTAGTTTTTTTAGAAAAACTGAGAAGTATCAAAGATACAGAAACAAAGTCAAACAAGATAAGCCACAGGAGAAATGGCAGGACAAGTCTGATAAACCACACATAACACTATCTGTAGAAGTTACATGGATATGAATAAAATCTCTTCATGAAAATTTCCAATAAAAATTTAATCTCCTTAATTTCTTTATGTTACTACCACTTCCAATTACAACATATTATTTCCCTGAATTTTAATAACAGCTTTCCTCAGGGAAAGTTTGACATCCTTGTTCCTCAAACTGTAGATCAGAGGATTGAGCATGGGCCCTACATTAGTGCAGATAACAGAAGAAATTCTTCCCTTTTCCATAGGTCCAGGAAAAGAATATTTAAAATACATGAATGCTGATGACCCAAAAAAGAGAGAAATGGCAACAATATGAGAGCTGTAGGTACCGAAGACTTTGGATCTTCTTTGTGTAGATTTGATGTGCAGAATGCATGTGATGATGGAAATGTAAGACGTTAGGATGGTGACACTCGGCACTGTGACATTAACACTCACCACAATGAGCACGACCACCTCGTTGATATACGTGCTGGTGCAAGACAGCTGGAGGAGGGGCAGGATGTCACAGAATGGTTGATGACACTGGCGTCACAGAAGGTGAGCTTAAGCATGCAACCCGTGTGGGCACTGGCTCCAGCCAAGCCCATAGCACAGGCAGCAAGAGACAGCCCAGAACAGACCTGGGGAGACATGGCGACCTTGTACAGCAGTGGGTGCCAGATGGCCCCCTAGTGATCATAGGTAAGAGACCAGACCACTGTTCTGCTTCCTAGGAGACAGTCTCTCATAAGTCCACAATGCCTAGAAGAACTCATAAAGTCAACCATTATAAATGATATGAAAGGGCTTGGCAGTAGTTGAAGATTTATAATTAACCACATATCCCGATATTTCTACAACACAGTCTCTTCTGTTTCATCCCAAATGGACAGGGGCTGAAGCCAGGATGGTGAATGTGTTTTTCAATAGTTTTTTCTTTTTGTGTGTGTGTGCTGGGGATCGAACTCAGGGCCTCGTGCTTGCAAGGCAAGTGCTCTAACCACTGAGCTAAATCCCTAACCCTTTCAATGGTTTTTGTATTAAGACATGAAAGAAAAGTATCATTCCCTGGGCTGCTGGTTGTGTTAGTGGTAAAGTCTGGGAAGAAACCTATCAAACTGTATATAACTCTTCTGTATATATAGCACATCAATATTTTTGTTAACCAAGAATCAAATCCTTTCTCTTTCTCCTTAAGCTGCTGGGTTCTTGATGTGACTCCTGGAGCTGCATACTGACTTGCTACTTGACTGAGGACGAAGCTAAGTAAATGAGAATAAGATGAGACAAATTCAGGCAGTAAAATCAGAGCTCTATACTGCTGAGTTTCTTGTTTTTTCAAAATGATAGTTCTCTTCATTTCTGAGCCACATTGAAAGAGAGAGGCCAATAGAGACAGAATTAACTCATCTTCATCTACTCAGAGCCAACCGCGATGGAGGAAGTAGGGTCTGAGGAGTGAGAGATGAGCAGCTGCAATCGCACAATCTCCTCCCTTGCTGGGCAAAAAGGTGGCTGCACAGATCTCACATTCTGATTATTCCTGGAGTCATCCTGAGGTTTGCTCAAACTTCTAGCTAAATATGTGTCAACAGTGTGAAGGAAAGCCACAGGCTTGACACCAGAGCTGCCATGTCACAGGGCCCATTGGCATTTGCTTGAGGCTTATCGTCCTTTTGGACCTGATTAGAAATCCAGAGTAGGGGTCTCCTGGGGCCTCTTCCATGGTGATAAAGAAGGCAAAGAATAAATAACGGTGCCTGTGTTTATACCCTAATTTGTGATAGTAGAGAAGATCATCCCATGGGGATTATATAGTCCCCAGGAATAGATGGGCTCATTTATACATCTGGTATCATTTATACACTTTTGAATGTAGTTAATGTCATTTAAAGGTTCACAAATCCTAGTTAGAGAAAGTACAATAGTTTTGGTAAGAATTTATGTAAAATCTAGTAAAGTATATTTGTTACGCTCATTTTAATATTTTGAGTCCTTTTATATAATCAATATTGAATTATGCATGCTTTATAGGAATAAAAGAGTATACTTTAATTTTAGATCCTTTTAACAAAAAGTTTTGTAGAATAAGATCAATCTTATATCTCATGAAATTTAATTATCCTGGGTTCTTCCGACTCAATATGTCTTTGCCTTAAAAGATTGAAATCAAATCTATAATAAAAATCACTATACATGGGCAGTCATTTGAAAAAATACGACCTTAGAACTACCCTGTATATATGAGCATGTGCTTCTGGCTATGGGCCAGCATCTATATTTTAACTTTTTTCTTTTATGATGCTTGTATATTTACAGGAAGTTGCAAACAAGATGCACAGATTCCCTTGAACTCTTCACCCAACCTCCTCCTATAGTGACAACTCCACAACTATTAAGACAATAGCAAAACTAAGAAACCGATATTGGTACAATAATGTTGGCCAGGCTGCAGATTTTATTCAGCACTCAGTAGCTTGACATGTACAGTGTATATGTGGATCTATGCATGGTCTGTGTAGTTCATTCCCATGTACATATGCAAGCAAATCACAGTCAGGATGCAGGATTATTCCTCTATCCTGAATGATCAGTCTTGCTCTTTTTCTACATATTTATATCTCTACCTTTCCGTTTTCATTTTCGTCCTCTGGCAACTACTAATCTGTGCTCTATTTTCATTATTTGGTCATTTTGTGGACAATATATGGATGTATAAAATATGTAACTTCTGAGATTGACTTGCTTTTCACTAAGCATAAGAACCTTCAGGAACCTGAAGTTGGATTCATCCAAGTTATTGGTTCACCAGCAATTTGTTCCTTTTACTTCTGAGTAGTATCCCATTTGTAATA
Source organism: Hystrix cristata (assembly GCA_004026905.1). Lineage (NCBI taxonomy): Eukaryota > Metazoa > Chordata > Mammalia > Rodentia > Hystricidae > Hystrix > Hystrix cristata. The sequence goes on along the minus strand of PVJO010007192.1, from coordinate 62,454 downwards.
AAATGGATTTATTTGGCCTTCTGCAATAACTTAGTGAGTTATAAATCCTTGTTTCAATGCAAAACTAAATCTGGTTTGTTTGTGGAAAATGACTGTGGCTCAGGGATAGAGGATCAGAGTGGAGACATTTTCTTTAAGTCAAGGCCTCCTTCTTTCTCCTTCAATAACAAAGACTAGAATACCCTGATTTGCATGTGTCTTATAATCTCTGCCCAAGACAAGGTGAACACAGAGTATGTCCCACTCTTATTTTTTTATGAATGTGCACAACATTGTAATTATGTATCAAAAGCAAATCACTAAAGAAAAGGCATCTGAGTATAAAATGTATGTAAGGGAAAAGGGAATCTGTGGCATTTTCACGCCCTCCAACAACAACCTCTTCTCCACTCCCATAAATTCGGTTGATGTACAAGCTATGTAAAGGTGGACCAGGCAGGAATATTAGCTGTTGTGAGGCACAGAGTAATGGTTCGATTATAAGCAGGTAGCAAACCCATATCATGTACTATAGTGTGTCACTTACAGTGGCAGGCAATCAGAAGGGGTCAGTGACTCCACTGGCCTTCAGCTGGAGTTATAGAGCAACTATATTCAAGCCTGAATCTACAGGAATACACAGCTGAGAAGGAAGAGACCCCAAGTTATCCACACATTCCTGGCATAGCAGGAGTCTACGTATGTGTACAGGGAGAATTTTTTTTTTTAAACACAAGATAAATTAAGAATCATGACATATTTCAACATGATCTAAGCTTTCAGCATGCTCCTTTACATACTACATGTGCCTCAGCAGCAATCAGAAGGCTCACTCACTTGAGTTAGAGTTCAACTTCTGCCCATTATGGCTGACCACTAGATAGGCTGGGAAGGAGCAATCCCTCAAATGTCAGGCTTAAGAAGAGAAAATGAATTTGTAGGATTCAAAATGTAATGGAGTCTGGAACAAACCAGATTGACTCTTCATTCCTCTTTCACACACTGTCTTACAACTAAAAAATTCTGCAATAAGATAATGAGTAAACAGGTAGATAATGAAAGTTGTAAATAACATAGACTAGCTATGAGAACAATATACTTGTGTGTGCAATGGTTTTCATGGGATGCCTGCAAAGCAAACCAAAAAGCAAAGAAAAGCTTTCCTCACCAAAGGAATGGGGAAACATATATCCTGACAGAAGAGAAAATGTCTAACATTTGTTAATATCCTCTCTAGGAAAACCTGTCTTTTATCTATGCCATCAGGAATGAAGTACAGAGTTTAACATTCACCTCTTTTTTTTTTTTTGATACGATAGGCCTCTGACTCCTTGACATGGGTGATCTCAGGAGGCCAGGTGGAAGGTGAACTTCAGCCCATCTCTGGTGGGAATAGTCAAGTAACCATTCTGTGACTGTAGCCAAGTAACCATCCAAACGTCCTCCCTTCAGCAGAAGCAACAAACTGAACAAGGCGATAATAGTTGGAACTCTGCTTGGCCTGCCAGCGTACTACTGTCAGTGAAGCCAAGTGAGGAGCTGAGTTCTATCTCAACCAACAGCAATTCAATGGAACAAAGTGGTGTCAGGTGTAATATACTGCTTCTCATGCCAAATTGGAGTCAACCAGACAAACAAGGAAACTAACTTCTACCTCCGCTTGGTGCAGTGATGTTCTGACAGTCTTCCAGCATTGCTTGGGAGGCATCAGCAGAGGTGAGGTGGGAGCTGGACTTCTGTGCATCAGAACTTAGATGGCAGGAGTCGGAACTCCAAATTCAGGGGTACAATGATCAGGGATTAGCAGGAATCTGAATATGTACATCTACTTAAATCTATACAGTCTGCTCAACAGCGTGACTGCTTACTGAAAAAGAAAATCAAATGAAATGTACAGTCTTGCTAATAAACGAATATCCAGGACACAATCAAAAATCGTTCTCAATGCCAAGATGTATTCCACTATAACCTGAAACAATAATGACCCATAGATGCCATGCTGAGATAACTCAAAAGTTAAAATTATCTGAAGATTGTTAAGTAGTAATCATAAAAATGTTTCAGCAAACAATTGCAAATGATCTTGCAACAAATGAGAATTTTTTTAAAAACACTCACCAAAGAACTTCAGAAAAAAACTTCAAAAAGCTGATACAAGGTCCACGCAGAAAGGACACATCAAGTGTACCTAGCTTTATAACAACCTGCTCTTATGAGAACTAACTCACATCAAGAAACCAGTATTAATCTCTAAAAGGACGGTGGCCACAGGAGCTACTTACTTTTCCCTAATTTCCACCCCTTAAATGTTCCACCACCTCTCAACATCCCCACATGGGAGACCAAACTTCCAGCACATGAACTTTTAGAGGCACACTCAGATCATATCCAAATATAGCACTGAGACATTGACTGAAACTCAACTAGTTGCATCCTCCTACTTGTAAAATTTACTGGCAATAATGTAAACATAAGGGACATTTGGGGACCATTTGTGCAACTACAACAGGATCTAGGGTTGATGCCAGGTGTATAAAGGAAGGGTCTGATGTTGTGACTAAAATATGTCTTGCCCTCAGCCTCTGATGTTGCCTTTATATTCTAATTCTCCAAGTACAGTTTTACAATCTCACGGTAAACTTCTGTATCCCTAATATTCTTTCTACCAATTTCTAGAGTCACTTTCTGTTACTTTCAAACTTGACACTGTATTTTTCCTCTACAATAAGCTAAATAATGGATTGACTGGCACAGATGTATCTACAAAAAAATGTCAATATGTAAGTTAGAAGCAAGACTAATTGTTGAAAATGTATATGCTTTAATTCACAATTAATAATTGAAAATAAAAGTTTTTGTAACTTACTATGTACCTGGTTTTTGGAAGGGAAAACGCCAGCTTCCTACTGTGAATATCAGTGTCATTACTGGTGTTCCTAATAATGGATTTTTTTTCATGGAACATCAACCTCATCTGCTAAAATTATGGGGCTAAAAATTATGAGAGGTAAGTTGAACACAAAGTTTACATCTCATAAAAATTATAGAGAAGACAAGGCCAAAACGGCCCAATTCACCTGTATTGTCTAATTTAGGCTACATTCAAATCACACACTAAGAATAAATTTTGGTAATAAGAATGTAGATGCCACTTTGATGGCCAGTTAAAATCAGTATAGTGTTAATTTTACTCACTTTAGACTCTGGATTTCATGATATTTGATCAGGATTTAAAGCTTGGTTGGGGCTGGGGATTTAGCTCAGTGATTAGAGTGCTTGCCTTGTAAGCACAAGGGCCTGAGTTCGATCCCCGGCACCACCAAAAAAAAATAAAAAAATAAAAAAAAATAAAGCTTGGTAGAAGAGAATTAATAAACAAAAGGCATGTGTCATATAACATTCACTGCCTTTCTGCTCAACACTCACCTCTCTTGTGCATTTCCAGCGTTAGAAATCTCCTACCCACATATCAAAAACATTCCTGATATCTTGATAAAATGACGACTTATTTACATACGAACTTTGTCCTGAAAGATCTTCAAGTCTGATAAAATCTACAGAATGATTTTAGACTCACAGTGAAGATGACAAGCACATTGGTACCAAAGCAATATAAGATTGGTTTAAGAGGCTGAAAGTATCAATAGAAAAAAAAATGTTTAAGTAGTTGACAGAAGAAGAAAACAGATTAACTGAGAAAATTGAGAGGTGTGCATTGCCAGATGGGGAGTATATGACAAAGATAGGGAGTTTTCTAGAGGGAATAGCATGAGAAAAGGCCCGAAAATAACAGAGCATAATGTACTCAAAGAGAGCACAAGTACACATGCAACATTATGAGACAATTACAAATTAGAGTGGTAAGGAAATACAGAAAAATATCAGTATCGGTTAATTCTATGTGCATCTAAAGTATAGCCTAGTATTTAGGATGAGGGTCTAATTGGTCCCAGCAGGGACTGGAGTGCAATCACGTATCCAAGGCACTAACAGAAGGAGGCAGGGGAACCTGCAGCAGGCCAAAGGGAAGGCAGATTCCCAGAGATTTAGCACACCCCAACTGGAAGCTGCATTCAGGAATGAAGACTAATGTCTTCAGTGGTAGGAATAGGATGCGTACTGACCACTGTGAAATTAAATTAAGGCCAGAGGATACTTCTGTATTTCAGTCCTTCAGTAGGGACCTGCAACCTAATTTAAAACAAATAGCTAAGTCTTAGCTGATCACAGCAGCAGCTGGGCTTCAGGCAATTGCAAGTGGCTTGCTAGGTCATATAAAGCAAGACACTGAGCTGTAACCAGGTCAGCCATCTCTGTACCTGGCTTCCATTTTCCATCTGTAAATGTTGTCTGGCAACTTTGCAGCCCCAGATTTCCTTGAAGCAGTTCTGATTCTGAAGGCTGCCTGATTCTAGAATAATGAATTTTTAAAAAGTCAAGCAAGATCTTCAAATTTGCTGCAATTTTGTCTTTTGACACCATCTTGGTTATTTTCAGGTCATAAATGAATATGGATGAACTAGTAGAACACAAACTCTAGAACTGAAACTATAAGTAATTTGGAAAGAAAATACTCTTCTTCTCCAAGCTGAGAATTTCTTGCTGCGTTCTCCACAAAATTTCTTGCTGTTATTTAGATAAAAAAAACACTAAATAAATTCACTATTCTGAACTTGCAGCACCAAGGTTTTTTCCTAAGGAAACAGTGGAGATATTTACTGATTCATTCATTCTTTCATCAGACCTAACCCTAACCCTAAACCTAATCCTAACCCTAAACCCTATCCTTAACACTAACCCTAATCCTAACCCTAAGCCAAAATTTGAGATGTAACATGAAACAAAGCAGAATCTCCTACACTCATAGAACTCACACTATGGTAAGAAATTGTAGTTATGTTTTGGTGGAGAAATGTCTTCTATAATACATATTGCCTAATATAGAGATCTAATTATTATATTATCATGTACATGTATGTATTTTAACATAGTGTGGAGAATGACTTCTCTTAGAGTTGCCACCATTTAGATTAAATTTATAATTTCATCATAAAACTCATGAAAGGTAATACTTGCAAGATCTAGGAAAATCCAATAGACAAGCCCAACAGAGATTCATAATGTCTGATGAAGTGAGTGGTGGGCTTCATGAACTCATAGTGAGATGGTCTATTTTGCATCCACTTTTATTTATTTGAATGGATGCTCCATAAATGGGAAATTGCCTACATAATTCAGTGCTATGTCCCCAAATGTAGGGCTCAGTACATTACTAGTGCTCCTTTAAACTCATCTTAGGAAAACAAAAAAGCAAAAAAGAACTAATGTGGCCAATATCTAGAAAGCAGTCAGTAAATGTAGGAGGTGAGAAATGAGGGGCCCAGGAGGTGGGATGCTATGTTGGGCACCCGGTGCAGAGCCTTGGAAAATGTGTCTTTGTGTACCACGAACTGTCTTCTCGCCTGGAGACAGACCAACAGGTCAAACTGACAGATGTTTGGGGCAAAATCCCCATTCTCCCCTCCAAGCAGTATCATCGTCAGGCAGTGGATACTTGGGAGCCTAGCCATGCTGCTGCTCACAATGACGGGTGCCTGAGCATAACCAGATGCTTCTGAAGGCCCTTGGAAAAGCTTAAGGGAGTTCTGCAGGTGTTGAATTCCTTCATTAGCTAGTGGGAACACAGCCAGATGGAAATTATTTTAATGAATCATTCGTGATTTTTAAAGTCTTAGGATTAGCAGTCTTGTGCTGCAATCACCCTATCCACGGTAAAACATTTTAAAGACATCACTGGCAAGTGAACTTTCAGTTTCTGTCTGAATGATACTAGCTATGTGGGGGGGACTTGGCCAGGAGTCAATGATTAAACTGAACTATTAAACTAGGGGACAAAAATGCACAGGCTTTATGAGAAGTGAATGGTTAAAATATGGTGCAAAAGCACAAAAATAATTAAACTGGGAGGCAAAAGGCATGTAGGTTCTGTGAGAATAAATAAACAGTGGGGCAAAAGGCACACAGACTGTGAGGTTAAACTACGGGCAAAATACACAGGCTGTGTGTGAATCAAATGGTTAAATAAGAAGTTTAGTAAAATGTGTTGTATTACGCAATGTCCTTCTTTCCCCAAGAAAAACTGCTTAGCCTTGAGACGGCTCTTGGTCCAAACTGCCCTTCCTCCTGCTTTTTTTTGCTTTCACTGACTTTCTAAATAAAATCCAGAGAGTTCTAGGCTTGGTGGCTTCTTTGTTCTCCCAGTTTCCCTAATGGCTCAGTGCTCTCCATGGAGAAATAGCCCCTCTGAGGCTCTCAGTGGTTGAATTAAATCTCGTCTCCAGGTAATCTTTTCATCCTCTATCCCACCCACAGGCACCTGTGACAGCTATGGTCTCTTGAGGGAACAATCGCAAACTCCTCAAGTCATAAACATCAGAGATCCCACAAAGATACTTTTCCCAGGCTCTATACAGTGCATATCAATAGCCTGTAAATCCACATGACCTTCAATATGTAAATAAATAACATAATAGCTAATTTTAATTCAAAAGTATTTAAGTTCCCAAGGGGTACCAGTATTATGATAAAAGAGTGTGTGACACTCCTCTTGCTACCAAAAACTTAATTCAGAGTAGGGGAGAAAATATTTCCAATAATATTGTTGTTAGAACATCAATTCATACAGTATTTTAGAAATGCTTGAATTTGTTTACAAAATGTTGCACACATCTTAATTACAAAATTATATCAAATATATATATTTGATAAGAGAAAATTTACTAAAACACTATAGCAAGTAGTTCACTTAAATAGCCACCAGGTTGTGCTGGTGACTCAGAGAGAGGAGGGGAGGGGGGGAGAGAGAGAGAGAGAGAGAGAGAGAGAGAGAGAATGTTGCTTGAGATTCATATTTTACATCTTTCTCAGGCCCCTAAAATGTTAACCATGGATTTTACATAACTTCTTATATAAAATTTCAACTCCTTATTAAAAAACATAAACTTTTATAAAAGTTGGCTTTATAGCAAAATTTAAACAGTTTGAATAAATTCAGTTTGCAAAATTGAGCACTTTGTGTCGCAAAGAAAAGCCGGAGGAGACATGACAATCATAAATAATATACCAAATATAAACAAAATATTCCAATATACAGTGACACCTCGGTGGTCAAACTGCTCCAAGCTCGAACTTTGCACTACTTGAACAGCGAAGTTCAAATGAAATCTGCTCGCAACTTTGCTCAGTAGTTCAAAAGAAAATCCAATTTGAGAAAACCTGCACAGGCCGAGCGTGAGTCACGCATCGTCTCATGTGGACACAAAGGAGTGATGCTTCAGTCTAAGTGCTGCTCTCACCCAGACAACATGCAGTGCTTGTGTTAGTGTGTTAAAACACTCGTCATTGTGTGGTGTTGTTTTTGCACTTTGTGTAAAATATCATAACCAGGCTCCAAAGAAAGTTAGTAATAGCAGCAGCAAAGCCAAGAAGAAAACTGTAAGAACCACAGTAGAGTTAAAGAAAAAAATTATTGGAAAATTTGTTACAGTTCTGGAAAAATAAATTTCTAAGTGTAATTTTGGGGCCTCAGGTCCAATCATTTGGTTTTCCATTATTTCCTATGGGAAAAATATGTTCATATCTCAAACTTTTTGGTGTTCAAACACAAATTTGGAACAGAGTTCTACAACCAAGACATCACTGTAATATGTCACTAGAGTGTCAGCTTCGAGTATTTTTTGTCTTGTTGACTGCTCTATTTCAATATCTAGAACTCACTAGGAACCCAATAAATATTTGTCAAATGAATGAATGATTTGATAAATTTATGATTACATAATAGATGTTTATAATTTTTATGCCCTCTAGTTTAATATGTGACCAGCATAATCAATAATCTACACGTATTTTTACAAAACAGTGTTTGTAACTAAAAGCATTTGATGAAAATTTAAATTTTACAAACCCTCTAAAACTCTATTGTATATAAGAAAATAGCCTAACTTTCCATTCTTTACAATAAATATGTCAAGAATATAGATTTCATCTTTTGTGTATTCCCACCAGAATACTTTGTACTATTAAATTACATTATACAATTTTGGTACTTATTTTAATATACAAAATTATGTAGGAATAAATCACTTTTTAACTGGACACCGTGCCCAGGAGAGCTGGACCTATTTCCAGAAGTGAAGCTGGCCCATGCCTCTATCTTGTTGAAGACAAATCCTGATTCCTCACTTCTTTGTAGCTGACTTTGCCCATCCAGTCCTGCGGACAAGCTTCTTATGCGTATGTCTACTTTGCTATTAAAACCAACGCAGATTTTAAATGCTACAGATAGAAAATCAGGATGCCGTTTTTGTAACTATCTTCTCTTTCATCTCAACAGTCAATCATTTCTCTAGACTGTCACTCTCTTGTCTCCTCCCTCATTCTCTGTCTCGCATTCTAATTTCTGTACTTTCCCTCCAGACATCCAATATGTATGGGGGGGGCGGTTGGAACCAGATAAAGATACATTTGAAGTGGGATGTGCCACATTCTGGTGACCTTCAGCAGATGATGAATGTTATCACTATGTACATGTAGAACTCTGGATCCTAGTTTCCTCCTCTGCAGAAGATGGGAACCCACAGGGTGGATGTGTTATTTCTCCCTTGTAAGAAGCAAATGTCAAGTGGGAGTTGCATGGAAAAGCATTCGATCCAGTCCATGAAATTTCAGGAATAAAAATGTCTCTTCACTTGCACTAGGAAAGTATATTTGCTGTTAAGAAATAAAGAAATTCACCCTCTAGGCAGCCCTTTAGTTGCTAAGGACAGTATGCTCAATGCTCAATATGTGCTGTTTCTTCTTCTGTCAATTATACAACTCAGAGTATCTGTCCAAATCTCAGAAACAGAAGATAAAAGAAACTATAAAAACACAAGAACAAGACAGAGACAGTGTTCTCTTTCACCTAAGATAGTGCAACTATATCAGTAATATAAAAATAAATAACTTTATGCAAAGATGAAGGCAGTTTAATGAACTTCATAGATGCTTACAAATAAAAGTGGAAAAGATCCAACAGATATTTTTGTTTTAGCTTTAAAAAGAAAAAAAGATATGAACTTCAAATTGTTTCTGTCATATCCTATTTTAACCAAGTGAATTTAGTAAAAAAAAAAAGATGACAATTTTAATAAATAACTTTTTAGCATCTATGGAGATGATTATACCATATTTTGCCATACTGTATTAATAAATTATTTTAGTAGATTTCCTCATATTAAAATATCTATTCAGCTACTTGGATATGAAAAGTTATTCTTTTTTCTAGTGCTGAATGTTTGCAAATATGTTATTTAGAGTTTTGTACTGATATTTCTAAGGGAGGTTTGTTTGTAGTTTTTTAGTACGCAATCTTTTCAGCTTTTAGATCAATGTTATGCTCACTTCATAAAAAATAACTCGAGTTTTTCCCTCCGCTTCTAGGCTCTGACTCTGTTTAGATGGTATTGGAATTATCTGTTCTTTGGTGGAATTCCTCTGTAAAACCATCTGTGACCAGTAGTTTTTATGAGTTAACTCTTTGACAACTTCATTGCTGCTATGGAATCTAAACTCTTTAAAGTTTCTTTCTTATCCAGCATAAGATGTATAAAGTTATATTTTCCTAAAAATGGTCTATTCTATCCAATTTTTTAAATTCATTTGGCTAGTGCTCGAAAAGATAGTTTTTAAATTTCCATTATTTCTGTAACTATCCCCTTTTTTTCTTTTTCTTTCTTTTTTTTTTTAACCAAGAACATGTATTGGTATGTTTTAGATAGACGTAATGATCACATGCATCATAGTTAGTTAGTACCTGTACATGATGTATCTTGGTCCCCCCCTTCCCCACCTCTCCTTTCTACTCCTCCTCCCCTCCTTATTTACAATAGCTTTATTTACATTTTTCCATTTTTTCTCTTTTCTTTTCTCTTTCCCTTCCTTTCTTTCCCCCTGTTCCCTCTCTAGTTCTATTCCCATTTGAACATTGTCTTTCTTTTTCACTATATCTATTATAACTTTTTGTCCTTATTTATACTTGACAGTTTCTCATATCAGGAAAATATTTTTTTCTTATTTTTATTTGTTCTTTCTCCTTTTTCTTTGAATTGGGATAGCTAATACTTAATATATTGTATTAATTTTTCAAAGAACAAGTTGCTGATTGTATTTATTAACGCTACTATTTTCTTGTCTAATTCAATATTTTCTAGTTTTAACATTACAAATGTCTACCATGTTTTTAGTTAATTTTACTATGTTTCTTCCTATTAAGTGGTTATTAATTTACTTTCATTAGTCTGTTTCTTAAAAAATATTTAAGATTATTTTTCTGCTTTAGCTGTACACATATCCCATAAGTTGTGAAATGTTATATTTTTATATCCTTTTCCTAGATATTTTGTGATCTTATTTCTTTTTACCTACAAGTAGCTTAAAAGAGAATTTTGATATCAAAGTAATAGATAATTTTATTTTCTGATTATGTAATTAAATTTTAGTTTTATTGCATGGTGATTAAAGAGCATGACCTATACTATTTTTAGCATATGAATTTATAAATGCTTGCATTGTGATTAAAAAATTTTAAACTCAAAAAAAAATTTTTTTAAAGGGTTGGGGATTTAGCTAAAGTGGTAGAATGCTTGCCTAGCAAGTGCAAGGCCCTGATTTTGATCCCCAGCACCAAAAACAAAAGATCTATTAAACTTATGTGATTGTTTCTTGGCTTTTTGATAAGGAGATGTTTTTCTAATTTCTAGAACATGGAACTACAGACACACATGTATATATGCATGTATCATGTACATATTGGATTTTTATGTAGAGAAGTTCTCCCTTGTCTAAAGTTTCACACTCCATGACTTCAATTACCCACACTAAACCACAGCCTGAAAGTGTTAAATGGAATTTTTCAGAAATAAACAATCCGTAAATTAACTTGCGTGCAGTTCTGACTAGTGTGATGAAATTTCACACCATCCTGCCGGAAACATGAGTCATCTCTTTGTCCAACATACCCACACTGTATATGCTCCCTTACCCTATTCATTTCATAGCCCTCTAGGGTATCAGATTGTCATAGTATCACAGTGCTTGTGTTCAAGTAACCCTTATTTTATTTATAATGGCTCCAATATGCAAGAGCAGTAATGCTGATAATTTTATCATAGTATGTCTTAGTTAGCTTTTCTAGAGTCAATGGTTTGTAAGAGAGAAGATTTAATACAGGACATTTATAAGTTACAATATTTACTTACAAGCCAAATACAGGAAGAGTGCCAAATGTTCATCTAGGCCCGGAAGACCCAAAAGATCCAGTCAAGGGCTGGGAGCCCACAGCACTGTCCCGTGTACATCCGTCTCTGCAGATGATGGCTGTAGAAATCTTTACTGGAACCAGGAAATGATGCTCATGCAGAGGTGACAACCAGAGCTCCCCCGAAGCAACAGCAGCCACCCTTGACAACAGCAAGGCCCCAAGTTCCTTCCTTGATGAGAACAGCCGACTTCCTTTCAGGAGAACCAGCCACAGCAGAGCTTCTCCTGCCAACAATCTTCTGCTCCCATTCTGTGTTATTTTGTGTCAGCAGCAATCGTCAGGTGGATCCTCTATACCCAGAACCACATCAACTCAGTCCAGGAGGGCATTCTGGCTCAAGTCGACCACATTAAGTCCACCACATAGTATTTTGTTATAATTGTACTATTTTATTATTGTTGCTGTCAATCTTTTACAAGCCTAATTTACAAATTAAATTCTATCATGGCTGGGGATTTAGCTCGGTGATTAGAGTGCTTGCCTTGCAAGCACAAGGGCCTGAGTTCAATCCCCGGCACCACAAAAAAAAAAAAAAAAAACTTAAAAAAAATAAATTCTATCATGTGTGTCTATACTTCCATGTTCTAGAAAACATAATATATATGAGAGTAGGCGCTATTGGGTTTCAAGCATTTACTTGGGGTCTTAGATGGTATCTCTACTGGATAAGGAGGTACTATTGTAGAAAGAAAACAAATTTATAAAATATATGGCAGACAAGAAGCTGAGAGGGCAGGAAGGAGGAAGAGAGAGAAATATACCCTTCCAGGTTATGTCTGAAGTGACCTGCCTCCTCCAACAAGGCCCTATCTCCTAACAGCACTTGAGCTATGAGCCCACCAGTGTTCTGCCATGAGTACAGCTCCCCATGATCTAGTCACCTTCCAAAGTCCCTGCCTCTGCAGGCATGAGGCTTCGGGGGGACATTCCTGATCCAAACCATGACATTGAACACTTGCCACATGGTAAAAGTTTAATTGAATCACTAAATGGATTAGCAAGTCCTGAAAGATAAGCAAGTCTTCTTGCTTTTCTATGAAATCATGGGTTCCATAATTTCATTTTTTGTACATTTCCCTATTCACTCTCAATGAGCTTGCTGTCCATTGTGTCAGATCAGTTGTATTTTGTGTACTCTCAGAAACTTTGTGCTAGCTATGATTCCAATAACCGCTCCCAGAGCAAGGAGGGTTATCCCAAACCATAAGAAAGGAAAACTTCAGTTACCAGAAGTCCCCTTTGCTAAGAGTGACCACTGTAATGTGGGACGTTTGCAATATCGCTCACTCACTCTCCCTCCTCTGAGGGGTCTGATTAGTGAGAACAGATATGAAGAGCCCAAAGAGGATAAAACACCTTTCCATTTTCATTGACAGCAGTGCTGATCAGGGACATATTCAGGACTTACCTCTGTCCCAAAACCTGGACCCTAATTTATCCCAAAAGGAGACAGGAGGAGAAGTTGGAAATGAAGCAGCACAGATCCGATTTGTCTTTACCAAGAGCTGACCTCCCTGTAGCACTAACAGACTAATGATAAAGACACAGGGCATGACCAACTTGTCAATTTTCAATCTTCTCTGATCAGAAGTACAAAAGCAAAAATTGAACATGCCCACTTCTGACTGTACCTTCTTGGCAAGTGGAATCCCATCCTTTGGTACAGACTGCTAGTTATCTACACAATAGCTATTTCCCCTTTTCCCAAACAACAAAATTCTATTTTTAATGACATACTCTCAAGTTCATTGCTAAGTTTCTTAGTGGCTCTTGCAAGAAAGGCTAGCTAAGAAGATGCCAGAAGTTACTCATGTAATAATAAAGCACCCTTTTGCTTTCCCTTCTTCCTGTGTCTTCCTGCTACTTAAAATGCAAACCAAACCGTTAAAACTTTAGCAACCATCTAGATGTCCTAATGCGCCACTGAGAATGAAGTCACTACTAAGAAGGAAGAGGAGATAAAGGCTGAGTCCTTGATGACTCAGCACCATCCTGTCACTCTAGGACTGCCCACTTCTGGATTCCGTTTATGTTTAAAAAAACATTTAAATCCTTACGTGTTTAAGTCACAGGAACCAGACTTTTGTGACTAGAAACTGAAGCACTCAGTAAATGATGCTTTCATGGATGTGTGAGAAGAGAGAGTGTGATGTGCATCTAGGCAGATGTGAGCACTGAGTCACAGACCTCTTTCCATCTGCTCCTCTGAGTACAGAATGATGTCTACCTTTTCTTCTCAAGAGTCACCCAAAGTTCTCCTTGGACTCTCACTCCCACTACCAGAGGTCTATCATTTATTCAGTACCTGTGCTCTCCCACAGTTCCAGATTGAAGGAGAGTGTATAGACAACAGAAAGAGTCTATCTTCCTTATGTTCCAAAACTGTGTCACCTTATCGGCATCACCTTATCGGCATCAAGTCAATGTTGATAATATTTTATGTTTCTAATTTACAACTGATTACAGATTGCAGCCATAGATTAGGGCCAGCATTTTGGATTTATGAGTAATCATCACAATTGTGATTATTTCCAAAATGTCACACAAGACCACCTACCATTGGTTTGTGAGAGACGTGGAGACCTTCCAGGTTTATGGAATGTTGTGTTTTCTGTGGACGCAATAGATGGCTCCTATCTGGCTGTTGCAAGAACCATGAAAAATCTCTGAGGATTTTTGTCTTCTCAGATGCTCAGTAACAAAGATGCTGCTTTTTGACAGCTCCAGGCCTGTGTCACATTAAGTCAAACATGTTTTTACCTTTACTTGCCACAATGCCAATACAGAATTAATACAAGGAAAGTTATTCTTTCACTTTAATACATTTATTTCAGAATGCTCCTTTCTCATATCTTATGTCTTTACTTATTCCTCGTTCCTACTCATTTATACCAATGTTAATTGATTTTTTTTTACCCATGTAGATCTACTTTTGTCCTTCCTTCCTAAATCTTCACTCTTTCCTAGTATCCTAAGATGCCCATAGGCCCAGACAGACAGGTAGGATTTATCTAGCCCCAGAGAGCTGACTAGCAGTGGTTCAGTATGGTATTCTAATTCAACTCCATTAACCGAGCTCATATATAGAAGACACTTCAAAGCATGCACATGCTCAGTACGTGAAAAGTACTATTCTCATCCCTGTCTAGTTTTAATCCAAGTATGTGCACTTTCCTTCTTCAAAGATCTCTTCTTTCTAGCATAGTTAAAATAATGTTTGTCTCGAGTCTCTTCACCAGTCAGTCCCACACTACGGGAGCCTCTTCGTGCTGCTCTGCAGCCCCCCTTAGGAGGTCTTGCTTCTGGCTCCACTCACGACCTCAGACTACCTTCTTCACAGTATGCGGCACGCTTTCCACTTCAGTGTCAGCAGAGAGGTGAATGTGAAGCAGGACTTTCTTCCCTTGATTGCCTTCCTTATGGCACCAGTACACACTGAGCAACTGTACAACTTTTGGAAGCACTAGGGAGATAGAAGCAAAAGCTGTAGACTTAGTACAAGACTCCCCAGGTTCAAAAGAAAAGCACCTCCTCAAGAGCACCCTGAATTCTAAGCCCTGCTCAGAGAGTGCCCGTTCTTCTGACAACAGTGTGTGTCGCCACCCTCCATCTCTCTACGTGGAGCAGGATAATTCTACATTCACCTTCCTCCCTACGGTCAGAGTAGTTTATGCGGGTGTATTTTTCAAAGGCTGAACTGTTGAATATAGAACGGCAAAATGTTTAACAGAGTAGTACAGAGTGGTTCTTGGCATTTACAACACAGATTCCTTCCAGGCTCCCTAAGAGTGGGAAGTAGATCTACTTTCTTTCTGATTCTGTAATGATCATCTGTAATACACATGCACACAAACACATGCATGCACACACACACGCACACTCACACACACACACACACACACACACATGCACACAAAGAGATACTGAAGACTAAATCCACTTTAAAGAATAAAAGAATTTCTCTAAAGTGTATGTACCTGCAGGGAAAGACATAGGTAGTATTTTACGTAATTATGCAAATCCATGGAAGTTCTTTTTTCTTTCTTTCAGCCTGAGCCCCCAGAGCTAAAGAAACTGTCCTAATTAGAAAACAGTCTACTCTGGTTACCATCTCAAAGCTCAGGAATTTTGAAATAACAGATCTGGATTTTGATTTATTCTTATATATCAGGCCATATAAGCTTTCTTCTCTGCGTGAACACACATGTATGTGAAGGGAGAATATATAGTCTTCCTGGACAAGCAGCCTCCTTAAGAGCTGGGAGATGGTGTTATCCATGGCACCAATGCATCTGCCTTCGATCTTTTAAGATTGTTCACATACCTGAAGAGAAAATGTTCCTGGACCCTCATGCCACCACTTGCCCCTTATCCCGGCCCCAGAAATATTCTTGTTTGAGCAAACCCATTTATCCTATGGAAAAAAAATAGAAGGAGTGGACCCTCAGTTTATTCATTTCTTGGATCTAATATGGAGCCCAGTCAACAACAGGCACTTAATAGATAGTAAATTACATGCAACTGGCAAATTTAAATGGTACAAGATAATATAATTGCCAAGGAAAGTATAGGCAAGAGATTCTGAATTTTTAAAAGTGGAGGAGCTGATGGATAGCTAGCAAAATTTTTTCCTACTCTGTGGGTTTTTGTCCTGCTCTATTGGTGATTTCTTTTCCTGTGCAAAAGCTTTTTAATAGCATGTGGTCCAAGCACTGACTCTTTGTATTTTTTCCCGTGCAGTCTGGGTTCTGTTCATAAATTTTTTCCCTACCCGTATGTCTTCCAGGGTTCTTTGTATTCTTCAGACAAAGGTCTAACATCTAGAATATACAAAGAACTCAAAAAAATTAAACCTCCCAAATTTAAAGACCCAATCCAAAAATGGGCAACTGAAATGGAATAAATATTTCTCAGATGAAGAAATAAAAATAGCAAATAAATATATGAAAAAATGTTCAACATCACTAGTCATTCGAGAGATGCAAATCAAAACAATGTTAAGATTCCATCTCACTCCAGAAAGAACCGTGTTTATGAAAAAAATTAACCAACAAAAAATGCTGGCGGGGCTGTGGGGGAAAAGGAACCCTCCTCCACTGTTGGTGGGAATGTAAACTGGTCCAACCACTGTGGAAATCAGTGTGGAGATTCCTCAGAAAACTACAACTAGAGGTTCCATTTGATCCAGCTATTCCTCTACTGGGGATCTTCCCAGAAGAATTAAAATCATCATATCACAGGGATATATGCACAACCATGCTTATAGCAACACAATTTGTAATAGCTAAGTCTTGGAAACAGCCTAAATGCCGAACAACCAATGAATGGCTAAAGAAAATGTGGCTTTTCTACACAATGGAGTACTACACCACCATAAAAAAGGATAAACTAGTGTCATTTGTATATAAATGGATGTTCCTTGAGAACATACTATTAAGTGAAATAAATCAGACACTCATGAGTACACATCTAATTGTTTCTCTGATATGAGAAACCATAACTGTAAATAAGGACAAAGAGGTGTAATAGATATTATATAAAAGAAGATAATATACAAAGGAGAGGAGTACTAGAAACAGAGAAGGAGGAAAAGCAGGAAGGAAAAAAAAGGAAAGACAGGGGAAAGGGAAATCATGGAGAAATGTGAATAAACCTGCTATAAATAGGGATGGAGGGAACAGAGGGGAGGGGTGGGGAAGAGGGGGGAGAACCAGGATGCACCATGTATGCATACAAAATAAATGTGATGAATATGCTCATTATATGTACAATGTACCAATACATATTCTTGGTTTAAAAAAAAAACCAGAAAAAAAAAATAAAAGTGGAGGAGCTCATTTGAGGTAAAAAAGTTAAAATTTCTCTTCCTACAGATAACTACAGATAAAATGAGTATGGTGAGTAAAATGAGATAGATGAGTATGATGCTTACTGGGAATTAATTACCAATGATCAGACTAATTAGACCCATCAGAAGAGCACTCTTTTCAGGGTTTTATCTAGGGCAAGTTTAACATCTTTATTCCTCAAACTGTAGATCAAAGGGTTAAGCATGGGAACCACATTGGTATAAAAGACTGAGGCAAATTTGCTTTGTTCCATTGATCCAGGAAAAGAAGTTGTTAAATACGTGAATGCCCCTGATCCAAAAAACAGAGCAACAGCAGTTAGGTGGGAGCCACATGTACCAAAGGCTTTAGATCTGCCTTCAGCAGAAGGAATCCGAAGAATGTTAGAGAGAATCAAAGTATAAGAGATGAAGATGCTGATACTAGACACTGTAATGACAACTCCAACAACAATAAAAAACATAAGCTCATTGACGTAGGTGCCGGAGCAGGAGAGCTGCAGGAGCGGGAGAACTTCACAGAGGTAATGATGGATGATGTTGGAATCACAGAAGGTGAGTCTCAGCATGCTTCCAGTGTGGGCCACGGCCCCAGCAAACCCTATCACATATGAACCAAGCATCAGCAAAGAACAGACCCGAGAGGACATGGTGACCGAGTACAGCAGAGGGTTGCAGATGGCCACGTAGCGATCATAGGCCATAGACACCAAGACATAGCACTCAGAATTAACAAAGAAACAGAAGAAAAACAGCTGAGTCATACACCCCACATAAGAGATAATATTCTCTGACAAAAAATCATTCAGCATTTTGGGGGTAAATACACAGGAGTAACAGAGATCTATAAAGGACAAGTTGAAGAGGAAGAAGTACATTGGAGTATGAAGTCTAGAATTCAGCACAATGATGACAATCAAGCCCAAGTTGCCCAGCACAGTGAACACGTAGATCCCCAGGAACAGGAAGAAGAGGGGAAGCCGTAGGGCTGACTGCACTGATAATCCCAAAAGGATGAACTCTGTTACTGAGGAGCTGTTTCTCAGCGTCATTCTCTTCTGGCAAGTTGACTGGGGAGAAAAAACAAAACAAAAAGTAAAACACAAAAATAGTGACAGGCACATGCATGAACGACGGAAGGCGTCTAGAGGCTAAGTCAGTGAGCGGATGTCCTATCCTCTTTCCTTCCTCCTTGCTGCTGCTCCCCATTCTAAGCGGTTGACAGTGACACTTGTGACAGTGTCTCAGCCCCCCTGGGCAAAAAGGAATCTAAGCTAGTCTGCTAGAGCAGGCAGAAGGATTCTGTCCCCACTTGAGAGACGAGGGGTCAGCATACCTCAGTTAGCTGCAGAATGACTCTCAGAAAGACACACGTTCTTATGTCTCCATAGTTTCCTTCCGTTCTCTGCCTTCCTCTCCCAACCATGTATGGGGTTCCCACCTTTGGAGAAAGCTAAATCAAAAATTGAGAGTGTCCCCCAGTGGCTCTGTGAATTCTGCCTTCCTCCTCTAAGCCACTTTGGTCTACGCCACCTCACAGTCAGTGCTGAAGTCAGGGAAGGTATCAATACTTCAAGAGCCCTGGGATGTGGGTTTAGAAGAAAAGCATCTAAAAAAAAAAAAAAGAAGAAGAAGAAAGAAAGAAAAAAGAAAAGCATCAGGAAAGATGGGATTCAGACCTTCACCTTCTTGCTCCCTGGTTCTTCTCAGAGCAGGACTCTAGAGCATAAAACAGCCTAAAACAGCCTTGTTTTGTGACTCTTCTGATGCCCTTGGTGCTGGGAATCAGCGCTTTTATAGACTCAAATCCTCCAAGGTGCTTTAGGAGTAGACCAAGCTTTCTGTTTGTGGATTTTCCCAGTCTGTCTCCATCAACTTCAGGAGAAAAAACTAGCAACCCCCTTCTTACCAGAACCCCCGCTGGTCTGTCACAGGGTACTTTTGGTGGCTTGATGACTTCAGGGACCTAATTAGATAATTTCCTCTGGGATTTTTTTGTCTGAATTTTGTCTCCAAAGGGAAGAAATTACACTGTGTTAGTATACAGCCTGCACCAGATGTTTATGTAGCATCTTAGAAACTCAAACTTTCCCTTCACTCCAGGGATTTCACATTATTCAGTGCTGAGTTTGAGGGCTCATTTTCCCTCTTTCATTCACTCTTGGAGACTAAGTTTGACATTAAGGCAGAATGCCTCCCAACTTACTTTCTGCCATTTCCAAATTTTTATAGGAAACTTTGAAAGAAGGACAAAAAAAAAAAGAACAAAATTAGATCAAGGTTATAAGTGCTCAGAGAGCACCTTATACCAAATGCTTCTAGGACCATGAGCTGCTCAAAACAGTCAGACACAACAACCACTACACCACCACCTGCTCTCAACTCTGCTAAAGACCACAGGTAGGCCTTGACTGTATGTGAGATTAAAACATCACAGTGTAGATGCAGGGAAGCATGGGGTGACTCCACAGATACACAAGATTCAGGAGTAATGGGAAATGTACCAAAGGCTGTCATCCTATCCTTCTTCAGATAGCAGTGCTGCTCTTCACATCAGCACACGATGGTCTAAGAATGTGAGCATCTGCATTTGTAAGCTACTACTGAGGCTGCCCCAATAACCCCAGTTTGCCTGGGACAGTCCAGAATTACACCCATGATCCCTGTATAATTATTAATAACATAAACTTTCAGTCTCAAAAGTGCCTGGATCTGAATTACAAATTATATGACTGCCTCACTAAAAAGAGCATAAGCAGCTCTTCAGGTCCTCTGGGCCTAGTGGTCTCCCAGAGTCACTGACCTCCATCGTCTGTCTGTTAGTCTCTTTCACCTTCTCTCTCCCGAGCTCAAACTACAAGCTGCTTATTTTAGACATTACCACAAACCCTAAGGAAATACAAACTCTACCTACTTGTTTAAAATAGGTGAAAAAGGAAAAATAAAGGGACAAGAATTACACTGGTACCAGGAATAAAAAAAAAATACAGTACATCATTATATGTTGGTGCAAAACACTTGTTGACACTATTTAACAAACTTGGACATATAATATATATGTATATTTTGAATGAGCATTTCATTGCTAGGTGTATACATTAATAAGATGTCATCAACCTTCTATGAAGTGAAAGAAACCAAGCATAAGAGTGCATATCTTATGATCCCATATATATAAATTTTAAAAGCAAGAAAACTAATCTGTAGTGTTAAAAGTCTCTGCCGATCAACCAAAGGCTAGTGATTGAAAGGACCATAAAGGCTGCTTTGAGGTTGTTGCTAATGTTCTGATTCTGGTTACACAGATATATCTTGTTAGCAAAAGATGCATCAAGCTATGTATCTTTATGCTATAGTTAAATAAAAATTGTATTTAAATCATAAGTGGAGAACAAAAAAGAAATCATCCTACCAAATTAGTTTAAGACTAAAATTACTAAACATCTCTGAGCCATAATTCTCTCATTTGGAAAGTATTTGCTGACCTGACAACTCGATATAGCAGAACATACAAGAAAAATAACACTTTTTATTTCTCATCCCTTTTGTCTCTCTTAAAATAAAAACTTGTTACATTTTTCTTATATAAAGGGAAGAAAGAGAATTGATGCATATGGAGAAACTATAGAGTCCCTGGCATTATGCTGGATGTTTTCTAATATAATATTATGTTTATTACAACCATAGAATGTGTATACTTGTGGCAGATTGTATTTTGCAAAGATGGCCATATCAACACACACTCACTCACACATACAGAGCGTGCAGCCCACATGCTCATGGTGTAGAAGGACCGACAATCTTCTAAATAAGAGATGGAGTCTTTGTTTCCTACTTTTAACTCTAGGCAGAGTCTTGGACTTCTCCAACCAATAGACCAGTGGAAGCGATGCCATGGATATCAAAGCTGGGGTCGTAAAAAGACATAGCTTTCACCTAGCACTCTCTCCCTCTCTTCTGCATCTCCTCTTTGCCCTCCTTTCGCTGCTCTCTCCTCCACTCTTCTCTTTCTTTCTCCACATTTACTTCTCTTTCATCATCATTAGCCTTCAACATAGTCAAGTTTGGAATACTCTGGCCTTGTGTTACAATACGCTACTAGGCAACAAGTGTATGGTTGTCTTAGTGTTCAGGAAGAGCAGAAATTTAAGGCCTGCCTGATAATGGGTGCATAATAAGGAAAGCATCCAGAGGTAAGCCCAGGAGAATCAGCAGTACAGGTCTGGGTTACTTGGTCCCATTATCCCTCACTATGTAGAAAGTGTCCTTTCCATTCTATACCTGAGTGATGTTTTTGAGGTTTATGTTTATGAAGAAAATAGGCTTTTCTTTTTAATACATAATTTCTTTAGTATGATGTCTCTAGCTCTTCAGAAAAGATACCTAGTAGGGGAATGGTTGGGTCATATGGGATTTCTACATTCAGACTCTTGAGAAATCTCCATACTGATTTCCATAATGGTTATACTAGTTTGCATTCCCACCAACAGTGCAGGAGGGCTCCCTTTTCACCACAGCCCCACAAGCATTTGTTATTGTTTGACTTCCAAATGATCGCTATTCTTTCTGGGGTAAGGTGGAGTCTTAGAGTTGTTTTAATTTGCATTTCTCTAATAGCCATAGGTATTGAACATTTTTTCATATGTTTATTGGCCATTTCTATTTCTTCCACTGTGAAGTATATGTTCATTTATCTGCCCCATTTCTTGAGTGGATCATTGATTTTAGGTAGTTTAATTTTTTTGAGTTCTCTGTATATTCTAGATATTAGTCTTCTGTCTGAGGAGTAGCTAGCAAAGATTTTTTTCCCATTCTGTGGGTTTTCTTTTCACCCTCCTAACTGACTCTTTTGCTGTACAGAAACTCTTTAGTCTAATGTAGTCCCATTTGTTCATTCTTCTTGTTATTTCTTGTGCAATTGGACATCATACTACAGAGATACTTGCACAACAATGTTTATAGCAGCACAATTTGTAATAGCTAAATTCTGGAAGCAACCTGTATACCCATCAATGGATAACTAGATAAACAAAATGTGGTATCTATACACAATGGAATACTATTCAGCTATAAAGAATGACAAACTAGAGTCATTTGTAGGAAAATGGATGGACCTGGAAAATATAATGTTGAGTGAAATAAACCAGTCTCACAAGCTGGAATACTGCATGGTACCCCTCATTTAGTGAGATAAAATATAAACAAAAGAAAAGGGTAAACAATGGATACAAAAAGACGAAGTGCTAGATATCAGCTAATAGACAAAGCGTTCAAGGGAACAAGAAGAAGGCAAAGGGGGAGGGGAATGGGAATCTAGAGTAATAATGATGTCTTAAAAATAAGAACTTAATAACCCAAATTTAATCAGTGACACATACATTGGGCACTATAGTAATTTTATATACTTGTGACTTACTGCTGTAGGTAGGTAGTTGTTTACATTGCTCACTGTCATAAGCAAAAGGTACAATTTATTGTGGTCTGTAAGCTTGTGTAATTGCCAGTAAGTTTGTGTAATTTTGGATAAATTTTAATGAAAATCTAAACAAAAACATAATTTCTTACCCATCTCATTTTCTCATTTTGAATAACAGTTTACCATTGTGTAGCAATGGCCAGAAACATAAGAGAAAGTATTATTTCTGTTTACTAGTGTAGAAATCAATTTATCCAGCAAGAAATAGTTATGGAGGCCATATATTTCCAGCAATATTATGAACTTTATATTCAGAAAAATTTCTCCTAATGAAATGAATTTTGGATCAAGTATAAAAATTGCCAGGTTTTTCATGTGTGACCTGGCCAAAACTAAGTGAAAATTTGTGACAGCAAAAGAGAAAAGATAAGAAAATATGAATCTAGAAGACAAACATTATATGAGGAATGTAGCTTTAGCTAACTAGCGTATTTTTGAGGACTTACAAACTTAGGTCTCATAAGTTACCTACTCAGGACATATGAGATAAAGTTTGGGATTCAAGCAGGTTGGGAGTTTGTAATCATGAACTCATAATAATGAATCCCCACGAGGAAATATCCTATGTCTAAATTAAAGGAAGGAAAACAGCCTACAGAGGGAGAGGGCCAGGACAACTATCTAAGTAGGCCTTGGTTCTAAGAAGGAAAAAGGGGGGAACCAAAATATCCCCTAAGAATTTCTGACCACTTTTGTGCATGGGACAAAAGAATCATATTACATATATAATAAAATGTATTTTATGAATAATATGATTTAAATCCACATTTCAAAGAATATTCCTAGATGTATAGGTAAGGATTATCAGCTCATGATGAAAGTCACTAAACACAAATAAGTCATCATATATGAAAACCACCACGAATGGCAAAACACAGACCACTTGCCTAATCCTACTTATGAAATCATTAGACTTGTTAGGGACAGAATACAAAATGAATATACTCCCTATGTTTAAAGAAATGAAAGAGAAAACAGAAAGTACAATGAAGGAAAATACTAAAACTGGAGGCACCATTGGGGATTTAGCTCAGTGGTACTGTACCTTCCTAGCAGGTGCAAGGAAGGAGCTGCTCCCTCCCCTCCCCCAAATTTGAGGCACCATCAAAATCTTAATCACATGGAACTTTTGGAAATAAAAGTAGGATAAAATGAAAGTAGGAACTCTACGGATGCTAAACAGCCTACGAGACAAGAGAAGAGAAAATAAGTACACTTAGGAGTAGATTTGAAGAAACTGTCCAGTGAGCAGCAGTGGAAGGTGGGGAAAATGATGAATTAGAAATGTATCATAAGAACTGTAGAACTGTGAAAGTTCAGCTGATAAGCCAGTCTTCTGTATCTGTGGCTTCCACATCAACCAATTCAACCAACCAGGATCAAAAATATTTGAAAAAAATTATATCTGTATGAACATGCATAAACATTTTTTATCATTCTCTAATCCATACCGTATAACAACTATTTACATAGCATTGACATTATATTGGGTATTATAAGTAATCTAGAGATAAGCCAGCGCATATGAGAGGATATGTGTAGGTGAGATGCAAATACCGTGCCACTTTGTGTCAGAGATTTGGGCTTTGGCTGATTTTGCTATCTGTTCTGAAACTAAACCCTAAAAGATATTAAGGGATAACTGAATATATAGAGCATTTAAGACAATTTAGGTCCGTTGCTGTGCCCTAAATATAAGACAATAATCAAAATAGACACAGTTCCTTTGACTGAAACATGTAATTCAGATGGAGAAACCTAGAATAAACATATTTACACATTA
The DNA here is from genome assembly GCA_004026905.1 of Hystrix cristata. Classification (NCBI taxonomy): domain Eukaryota; kingdom Metazoa; phylum Chordata; class Mammalia; order Rodentia; family Hystricidae; genus Hystrix; species Hystrix cristata. The sequence continues at coordinate 38,009 of PVJO010007192.1, read as the reverse complement.
CTGCTCAAAATGCAGTAGTTGTGCCAGGGAGAGGGTGTGGAATAAACCATTTAAAATAGAGCCCTACTGAGTCTCAAATGCCCACGAAGTCCTCCCTAAGGAAGTGAAGGAAGTGAAATTATTCAGTTTCAAAACAGAAAAGCAGGGGCTGGGAATTTAGCTGATGGTAGAGCACTTGCCTAGCAAGTGCAAGGCCCTGAGTTTGATCCCCAGCATCCCTCCTACCAGAAAAAAAAGCACGTATGGATAAAAAATATCTTTCTTTGTGACTGTCCAGCACTGGAATTCCCTCCTCTATGTAAGAAATCTGTTCTCATGAGAGGCTTGGTCAGAGAAGAACTCCAGATCCCTGTGTGGCAGCTCCCAGAGAATATCAAACCCGAGCTCAGCCAGGACATGCCCCCAAGCAGAACTCTGAGTGACAGCAAGTGAAACAAACAGGAACCATTTATGCTTCGGCAAAGACAAAGAAGAAACAAATCTAACCACCAGGCACAAGTGTGGGATGCTGGCGGTGCCAACAGGAACAAACAGCACAGCCTCACTGGATAATCTGTGGTGTAGCTCGGCTGTGATTCCACCACTTGGCTTTCCCGTCCCGCGTGACTCCACAAACTGGTTCTCCAGCCTATTCTAAGATTCTGTAATCTCCCTCAATTCCTGCCAGTTAGCTTCCTTTTTGCAAAGTTAATTAAAATTCACTTCTGCTGTTCACACTTGCAATCCCCGGCTGGTACAAGAAGGACCGAGATTAAGAAGGCCAGAGTAGGAGTGGAGAAAGCGCTAATGTCTCAGGCCGCAGGGCCACCTCTCATGTCCCTGCGATGAAGACAGACGCTCACGCCCAGCTGCCTTCAGGAAAGAGTGTGATAAAACTCACTTGAGGTGATTCTCTATTTTGAATGATTTTGTCCTCCCAGAGACACTCTTTCTGAATGTGGCTTGGGGATAAAATGAACACGCACCCTGGATTTCAAAGGTTGATGCTCTTTGTAGCCTTGAGCCAAGTTTCCAAAACCTTCAATTCTTCAATTCCTTTTTTGTTACTAAAATTACGCTACTAAGTGGAATGAATATAAGAATCTTTGTTGACTAAAAAGAAATGCATTGAATGAATTATATGGCCAGTTTTTCAATGAAATATCAATGATATAAAAATAAGATTAACTGTTTCATAGTCAAGGTAGATAATGGCTCAATCATTATTTTCAATAGTTCAATAACTAGAGTATGCTTAAATTACTCGATGTCATAATGTTTTATTTTTGCATGTGCCATATATCATTTTATCAGCTTTAAAATCAATACCTACAATGGCTTTTTGAACATTGCTTTGAACAAGGTTTTCTTATTAAAACTTGAAAAATAATTTTACTTTTTAAAAGATCATTGTAGGCTGCTATCAAATATATCTTTATATGTTATTTTATGCTAACTTTTAATTCAGAAGCAGTCTCCAATTATTACTTTGTTACTATGGAAATGTACAATCTGTTTTATGATATATTTTAGAAATGTATTGCTATTAGTCTTGAATAACAAGTAGGAGATTAACATCAGAGAAAATCAGGAGGCAATTCTGAGCACAGGAAACCACAGAAGGAAATGCAAAAGATCATAATGGAGGCCAGAAAGCCTCACAAAATTTGGCGAATGGCAAATGACACTGAGTATAAGTCGTTACGTACATGGCAGAGAGAGATGGTCTAAAATGTCCCCCAAAAGTCAGATGTGTTTATAAGGTGAGACTTTTGGAAGGTAATTGGATCATAGGGACACTATACTCATCAGCAGATTAATTCATTGATAAGATCATAGCTGAATGTGCTAATAGGAGGTAGGGCCTGGTTAAAGGTGGGCCACTGGGAGTGTGACATGGAAAGGTGCATTCTTATCCCTGACTCCTCCCTTTTGTGTGTTTAGAGGAACAGACAACAGCTTTCTGAGTTGCACAGCTTTCCTCCATCATGCCCATCCACCATGCCATCTCTACCTTGGAGCCATCTGACTTTAGAGTAAATATTCTGAAACTATGAGCCAAAATAAACCTCTCCCCTAGGTGACAGATGTTGAGCATTTTGTCCCAATAACAAGAAAGTGAATAATACAGAAAACTGGTACTAGAGAAGTGACATCATTTCTGTGACCATACCTGATCATGTAGTTTAGAAGCCTTTGGAACTGGTTGGAAGAGGGAGTTTAGAAAGGTTTGGAGATGGAGGCTGGAGAAACCTTATAATGCTGTGAGCAGAGCTTGATGAATGGTTCTGGTCAGAGCTCAGCTAGGAATGAGGACTATAAAGGCAAGACTCAAGAGGTTTCAGATGGGAATAAAGATTATATTGGAAAATGAACCATGTGTGTTACATTCTAGAAGAAAAAAAAAAAACTTGCCTACATTTTGCCCATGTCCTAAGATTTTGTGTAAAGCTAAATTTAAGGGGAGTAGACTAATTAATCTGGTGAAGATATCAAGGCAGCTCAATGTCCAGGTTGCAGCAAGAGTACTGCTGGCTGTTTTTAGCCAGATCCACTGTGAGAAACAGGAGCCAAAAAGCAGAGCTGAGTGATGTGAAAAAGTTGCAGGTCTGCCAGAAAGGAAGCACCTGTAAAGTTGGATCAAAGGGAAGTGTGGTTACTGAAAACAGAGCCCATTAAAAATAATCTAAGCATTTTGCATTAGGACAACAAGAATAACTCCTTGAGGGTACCTCATAAATTTATCAGAACACAACCATTATATGTCTAAGGGTATAAGAAGATAAATTTCTTTGAAAGACTTTGCATTGAGAACCGAGGGTATCCTGTCATTCAGGGGCTGCCTAGGGAAGTGTTTCCCTAAACTCAGCAATCTAGGCATTCAGAGTCTACAATAGCCGTGGTTCAAGAGGCTCCTGCTATTACCCAAGCCAGAAGCTGATCTTAATGTCATCTATATGGTACAGGCTTTTAAAGCATGCAGAGTGCAAAAATTATAAAGGCACAGAGACTTCTATCAAGATTTCAGAAGAAGGCCTAGGAAGCCAGGCAAAAATGTATAACAGGATAACAGCCCCTACTAGGAGCATTTGCCAGGGCAAGTCTTGAAGCTTTGAGAGTAAATCCAAAACTGCAATGGGAATCACACGAAGTTAAAGATACCAGGAACACAGAAGGTCTGCTAAGGAAAGTTGCAGGCAGTGAACACAGCCACCCCAAGAGAGGACAGGTGAGCTGCAACAGGCAAGGCCTTAGGGGAAGAGCTGCCCAAGACCTTTGGAGCTCATATCTCACTGCGACCTTCTCTGGGTGCTGGGCATGGAACTACAATTTTGGTCTTCCTTTGGTCTGATTCCTTTCTATGCTCTTATTCCTCCCTTTTGGAATATGAAAGTTTACACTGTACCATTATATGTTGGAAGTATTTAACTTTCTTTTTGATTTTTAGAAGGGCTCATGGCTAACAATTTGTCTTGAGTCTCAGAGGATATTTTAGACTTTTGAGCAATGTTGGAATTACTGAGACTTTGGGGAAGGGATTAGTGCATTTTCAGTTGCACACAAGACAGTTATATCAAGTGAGGCATGATAATGACATTATTGTTGTGTTTATTTTGGAGGTTTAGTATGATTTGAGATGTGATTAGGTTTTCAAGTTGACAAGGGACGAACTTGTACTAGTTAATCTTGATTTTCAAGTTGGCTGAATTAAGAGACTAAAGGAGAGGTAGTTTGATTGTAAGGGCAGCTGAATGGGCTATCAGGAGATAGGGTGAGTTGGAGTAAGTTGGAGGAAGTGGGAGGAAGTGGGAGGAAGTGGGTCATGTGACATGGAGGAGTATATCTGGTTCTGGCCCCTTCTTCTCTTGCTCTTCCTGACTCTTTACTTTTTGGACCAATGCCATGAGTTAAGCAGCTCTCTTCCACTATACCCTTTTGCTATGGTGTTCCTGATTTGGACCCAGGCAACCATCAGTTGAAACCTCTGAAGCCATGAGTCAAAATAAAGAATTTTCTCCTTTAAATTATAGATGCAGGCATTTTGTTTCAGCAACAGACAACTGACTAATACAATATTTAATCATAATATGTTACGTACATGTTTGTAGAATGACAATAAAATTTTTAAATGTTACTTAATATGATTACATCTTTGGACGCATATATGCAATTTTTTCAAACTGGTCTGGGTCATTCTACCTATTGCACATATGTAAATACAGAAAATTATTCTGAAAGAACATATACCAAATGCTAAGAGCTAAGTAATCTTTAAGTGGTGGGATCATGGAATTAAAAGAAAAAATGGCTTCACTTATTTTTTATATGTTCCATGTCCCACATAATGTACCACACATAAGCATTACTTTTGCAAATTTGAGAAAAAAAATGATTTTTAAAAATTCAAAATAAAACACTGCATAATTTTAGTATTTTAAGGTCTCGCTATGGATTTGCTCAACTTGCATTTAGCACCTTCTGTATCTTCCAGGCATTAAGCTCCCTTCACATGTTAGATCACCTAGCTGAAGCTGAGAATGTCACCTTAAATAAACAGTTTCTAAATGTTTTACCAAGAAATCCACTTCACAACAGCTCAACGGGTTTCACATAGTTTTATATGACTGACCCTACTAGCTCAATATGTTTAAAAAGGAGAAAAATCTTAGTGTCTTTCTCTTGACATTTGTTTTTGGCAAATTGTTTCCAAATGAGGGTAAATGTAGGAACTTATTCAGCTGAAGACTGCAAGAATTTGGACCTTGTACAAGGTGAATATGCATCACATGTGCTATTTCTTACACACCCAGATTGAGCCTTCTGGAAGGAGCTAGTGCTAAGGGTGTGGGCTCTAGAGTTATACAATCTAAATTCAATCCTTCACTCTACCACTCATTATTTGTGCAATCTTATGCAAGTTCCTTAGCTTCTTTAAGACTTAGTTTACCCATCTATAAAACAGGGACAATGATCACATACAGCTGCAGAAAGGGTTTAATGAGAACGTGTATGTAAACTTCATAGGACGTAATAAAGCCTCAAAAATATTATTGTTAGGGTTTGAAGGACAGAAATGCCTTCAATATGAAACTCTTGTCTACATATCCACTTTCATTTTCAAACCATATTAGTCTAAAAAGTAAAAAAAAAAAAAAAGAGGAGTTGATGGATCAGAGCAAAATACAGCATGAATAAAAGAAGCATATGGGTTAAGCTGTCATATTTTTAAGGTCGTATCTTTTTTTGTTTGTTTGTTTGGTGCCGAGGATCGAACTCAGGGCCTTGTGCTTGCAAGGCAAGCATTCTAACCACGGAGCTAAATCCCCAGCTGGTCATGTCTTTTAAGCAAATGGGCTCAAGCTTTCATTTCTGAATGCCGTTTACAACCAAATTGTATGTAAAAAAAATCAAAGCCTTTTATTTTACTCTCTTCCCTGGCCTGTCTTTTTCTTTCATGAAATCCTACATGCCACTGATAAAAATCTGAGGAAACTGACATGTGAGAGGGTAGCAGGGGGTGAGAAGACCACAGATGACACTTGGGAGTCATCACCTTTTGTCCACAGGTGACTGCCCCATTCATAGACAGAAATTACGCTCTTTGCAGAGAGGTATACGGAGAGGAACAAATATTTAAACAGGCATTATATAAACATGAATATTTCCCATTAAATACTTGGTTGCAGAATCACGCTAAATACAGCTCCTCCTACATAGCTCTCTTCTCTTAGTTTTGAACACCATGTCTAAATAGAACTAGTGCTGGGCAGGGAAAGCCTGAGATGTACCATTCTGCCAGAAAGTGCTAAGATTCTGAGAATCTGATGGACATATATCTAAAGGATGTAGAACCCAATATAAAAAAGACTTCTATTAATCAAATTAGGGACAAATTGAGCATCAAAAGAAATGGTTACAATAATGGATCATGACCCATTAGGTAAAATTAAAGCACAAGTCAAGAATGATATGCATGAATGAACAAATGAACAAATGAATGAATGAGTGAATGGGTGACTGAAAAAGACCCTTCCTGACATAGATCCAATGGAAAGGATTGATAGAGTTAGAAAATTTCTACTTTTCAACTGAAAAAAAAATGATAGTGGCAGAGTAATAATTGATTTAGTGGCAGAGTAATAACTGATTTAGGCAAGAATCCTTAATGGATGCTAAAACTTGTATGTGAAAGTTTGAAAAGAAGCAAAATACTTTGTATAGTCTGAAAATATCACCCCACAATTCACTTTCAGTTACAAAGGAGAAAGTAGTAATCATCCCCCCAAAGTTACCAAGAAAACTGCATAGTTACCAAAAAAGTCTGTATTATCATATGTCCCCAGAAGCAATTCTGAGAGAATGTGGAACATATTTGTGAGAAGTAAGAAAAGTAAGGTTTGTTTTGAGAAATCAGTACTGTGCCCAGCAAGCCAGGAAAAAAGTCAGGTTATAGTGCTGGTGACTTTTTTCTCAGTATGTTTATCTTTTAAAAGCAAGTATTCACTTTCAAAGGCAAGTATGTAGAAAGTATTCTGAGAAAAGGAAAGCTCCCAAAGTGAGCGATTCCTGTTTTCACTGTATAACTTTTTCTTCACTGTGGTACCTCTGGGATAATAGTTAAAATGGAGAGTGAAAAATGAATTCTCAGTTGTTGGTATTTTATAAAATTTCCCTCCAAGCCGTATGTTCGCTGGGTATGGTGACATGTGCACACCTGTAATCCCAGCACTTGGGAGGCTGAGGCAGGAGGACTGCTGAGAGTTCGAGGCCGGCCTGAACTGCATAGGAAGACCTTGTCTCAAAAAAAAGCCATATGTTCAAATGAATAGCTATCTAGAGTTTAACTATTTTATATAACCCTTTATACATTTTAGCAAAACGAGTGGAAGTTGAGGGTCGAGTTTCTATTTCAACCACTAGGTGGCGTGAGCCCACAGTTGATGAGAACGAAATCCTGGCGCAAACGTACATCCACCGATGTACTGGAAGAAAAGACTGTGCTGCCAGAAGAATGAGAAAAGGAAAGCCCTTTGCTAAGTCAGCTTTTAAAACAGAGAAGCATTCCATCCTTGCAGGCAATAAATACTTGTTAAATCTCCACCTTACAAGCGCCAGGCACTGTGCAAGGGACAAAGGAAATATCAAAACAGACACTAGGGACTCTGCTTGCGTAAGATTTACAAGCCAAATTGTGTCAGGGATAGATGCAGAAAAATAAACACGCAATGCCCCGCCCTTCACTAGCTAAGTGTCAGGTGTTATCAAGACACAAAGAAAGGGCTTTGAAAGCAAAAAGGGAAGATGGAGGAAGACACGTCACAGCCGAAGACCTCACAGGCAAAGGCTTCAGAGTATGCTCTGTTTCTCAGATTAAATGAACTACCAGAAATAAGGTCGAGCTAAGAAAAAGCCACTTTAAAAATATGGGGTGGGGGCTGGGGATTTAGCTCAGTGATTAGAGTGCTTGCCTTGCAAGCACAAGGGCCTGAGTTCGATCCCCGGCACCACAAAAAAAAAAAAAAAAAAAAAAAAAAAAAAAAAAAAAAAAAAAAAAAAAAAAAATATGGGGTGTACATAAGGAGGGAAAAGCAAGGAAGAAAACAAGTTCATATTACTGTATATTAGATCAGTTCCATTTCTTAATTTTTATTTTCTATTAGTACTTGTGTTCAGTACATAATGATCACATTCCTCATGGACATTGGTGCATGTATATAAAACAGCTCAGTTCTTTTCTCATCCTCTTACCCTCCGCTCCCCCATTTTCATTTTTTATAAATTATAATTATTGCTCATTTAACACACAGATTCAGTAAATCTGAGTTTTCCCTCTACTTAGGAGACATTCCTCTACAGAAAAATACCAAATTACACAATATTTTGAATTTTATTATAATCATTTCTTACACAGAATACATCCATACGATGGAATTTTAGGCAATCATGAAATTGTCTGAAGCAAGGGACAAGAAAATAGATTCTTTCATATGCTGCACACTTCTGTGGCCAGCGTTAAGACTCCCTTTTCTTCACAGCCTTCCCTTTCTCTCATTTCCAGTAACCCACACCTTTCCCATGCATCGTTTCTGGTTTTTATTCATTTATTCCTCCTAGCAACAACGCCCAATGCCTTTGCATTTTAATTCATCTTCATCAGTAGATACATCTCGAGTGATTTTTGCATGAGTTTGTAAAACAAAGAAAAGCTTGACTTCATGAATGCTTAGGCACACACACACTTGTACATTCAGGGACTACAAAAACACACAACTAACACGCAGCAGTCATGGGCAATGGCAAAGGCTAGAAAACTGGCTTAGAGACATCCTTTCACTGGTTATCTCTGGTAATAATTTAAATGCCATAAACATCACTGTAGTCTTTTCAGGATATTACAACAAAAATCATATACTGGGTGGCTTATAAACAACAGAAAAGTATTTCTGGTTACTGACGTTGGGAAATCAAAAATCAAGGTATCAGTAGATATGGTGTCCTACTTCTGAGAGCCCTGCTTTCTGGTACACAGATGGTACCTTCTCATCTCATCTTTTCATGGTGGAAAAAGAAAGGAGTCTCTCTTAGGCCACTCTCATAATTCCACTAATTCCATGTATGATGGTTCTTCCCTCGCTACTTAATCATATCCCAAAGGCTCCACCTCCTAATACCTCATTATTTCCACATAAGAATTTTGGGAGGACAGAATTATTCAGTATAGAGCAAACATGTAGTGTTTAGTCAATATAAAATAAGTATACATTGTAAACAGAATGTAGAGGGAACCTGGTGGAACATGAGGTTTTTCACATAAGCAAGCAAAGACCCAGAGAGATGAAGCAATTGTCTCAAGACCACACAATGAATGAGTGGAAGTGCTGAGATTTAGAAGAGGACCTAGCAGGAATGAAAGCAATTTTAGTAAAGTGTCTAACATTTAATTCTCTTAATAACCCTGGAAAAAAATTTAAAGATAAATGGTACTCAGTGACATCAAGTAACTTGCTTTTTGGGTAGGAGCTAGGATTCGAATTTGATTTGACCCTCCAACTCCCTAGTCTCTGATCTTTCTGAATCTTTATGTCGCTCAGCCCTTCTTGCTGCCCTGGCCACTGGGCAGGTTCATTTACCTATTCTCATTCTTCTGAATTCACCCCTACTGATATGCACCGTTCCAGAGAGCAAAGCCATATACCCATCCATCCAAACTTCATTTTTTCCAAAGAGAAGAGAATTTTTTGGAAGATAACCCTCTATGCAAGACTATTTCACAGCATTGCCCTGTCATGACTTCACAAAAATACATATTTACTATTTATAACTATCTTTTAAACCAAAAAGTAATTCTGTTTCTCTTTACAGGGTACCATTAGCTCATCAAATTATGAATTTGAGTTCTAACAACTTGTCTACCCTTTATTGGGAGTCAATTAGAGACCCATTAAAACACACGTCATCTATTTAATGAGAGCACTATTTGCACAGGTTTAGACAAAATGTGGTTGAGAGGAACCACAAAGGGCTGGTCAGGCTTGCTGGGCTGGCAATACTAGGGAGACATTTTGACACTGTACCATGAAGAAGTAAACCTAGTAAGAAATGGGGCATTCAGTTACTGCCACTGTGGCCGGCAGGAAGTCCAGAACACAAACATCACCATATCATCCTCCTTCTCTCTCCATTCCTCTGTTGAGGATGCCCCTGGCCTAATCCCAAGAAAGAAACCAGTTCCTATTAGGGAATTCCTCCCTGGAGATGGAGGAGGTGCTGAAGGACCGAACGTTGATCTGAGGATGAATTTTAAAACACCCCATGCAGTCTCTGTTCCAGGTGGCTCCACGAACACTCAGTGTGCGTTTCCTCTGCTCGTGGGCTGCTATCTGGGGCTGACCTGATTACTGGCTTGCAACATAGAATTCTACGGTTCCCAAGAATTCTCCAGATTCTGAACTGATCACTTTGAGCTGCACTCTTCACCCTAGCAGTACAAGCACAATTTGAAAACAAGAAAACAAATACATGTAAAATAATTTTCAAATTCTGTCCTTCGGAGCCTTAACATTTTCTGTAAATTCTCACAGCTGGCATCATTATTAAATCCCTGAAAGTTCAGATCTCTGAGCTTCACACCACTGCTTCAGGCGATATCAGGCTTGGAGCTCTCGGGGTCCTAATACACTTCTCCCACATTTTTCAAAATGCTTTAAGAATTTCTCTGGCCATTTAGCCAAGACAATCTCAACAAAATCCTATACCTCCTACCTACTTGCAAAAATGTGCTATTTAAAATTAGTCCTTGAAAAGTTGCATAAAAAATTTCTATAGGCAGATGAGATTTTAACATCCTAGTCCAATTCACATTCCAAATGAAGTATTTATTACAAGGCCTGAGGGAAGAAGAAAGTGAGTCATAATGGAAAGTAATCAGTATTAGAAATAGAGTCTGTGTTCTAGTCATTGCCGTTCTGAGATGCCGACCTGAAGGAAGGGATATAGCCTGCATCTAAGTAAGAAACACAGATTTAGATGAATTTCAAGATTCAGTAAATGGGAGTATTCTGTAGCTTTAAGAAGTTTCTTAAGAACCCTTAAAAAATAAGGAAGTCAATGACATTCGAGAATGAGTTAAAACGTATTCCATGTAACTCCTGGAGCCTGAATCATCAAGGAGAGGGGAAAGTGTCTCTTCCCAAGCATTGCCCTTTAGGAGAATAAAGTTTTGCTCAAGGTTTTTTTCAGAGCAACTTTGACATCCTTATTCCTCAGGCTATAGATTAAGGGGTTAAGCATGGGCACCACATTGGTGTAGAATAAGGAGGACACTTTTCCCTGGCTCATAGGTAAAAGAGAAGATGGTTTGAGATACATGAATGCCCCCGAGCCAAAAAACAGAGAAACAGCAATTATGTGGGAGCTGCAGGTGCTGAAGGCTTTGGACCTGCCCTCTGTGGAGTGAATGCGGAGGATGCTGGAGAGGATTAGGGCATAAGAAATAAAGATGGTGACTGTGGGCACACCAATGTCGATGCCCACAACGATAAACACCACCAGTTCGTTCACAGAGGTGCTAGTGCAAGAACGCTCAAGAAGGGGAAGGATGTCACACATGTAATGGTTGACAAGCTTGTCAGAACAGAAGGTCAGGCTCACCATGCATGCTGTGTGGGCCATGGCCCCAGCGAAGCCCATCCCGTAGACACCCAACAGGAGGAGTGAACACACCTGGGGAGACATGGCGACTGTGTACACCAGTGGGTGACAGATGGCCACATAGCGATCATATGCCATCGCAGACAGGATGAAGGACTCAGAAACGACAAGGAACAGAAAGAAAAAGAGCTGAGTCATACAGCCGTGGTAGGAGATGATGTTCTTCTTCGAAATAAAGCTCATCAGCATTTTGGGGGTGATAACAGTAGAATAGCACAAATCTATGAGAGACAAGTTGAACAGAAAGAAGTACATAGGGGTGTGCAGGTGAGAATTCAGCCTGATCAGCATTATCAAGCCCAGATTCCCCAGCACAGTGACCACGTAGGAACTTAGAAACAGGAAGAAGAGGGGCATCTGGAGTCCAGGCTGGTCCGTTAAACCTGCAAGGATGAACTCCGTCATGGAAGAGGCATTCTCAGCTACCATCCTCAATTAAAGGCATTCTGCAGGGACAAAGAAAAAGTCCATTCAGAGGGCGAGGGAGGGGCACAGGCGGGGAGGCGCAGCCCTTGGCACCCTCGCAGCCACCTCTCCATTCTTGAGAACTAGACGCACCCAGGTTTCAAGCTTCTGCAGATGGCCTTCCCCGATGCTCGGGCACCTGGCCTCACGTTCCCCTGTCGCTCTGCCCCTAGAAGTCGCTCTTGCCTCCATTTCCCGGCAGGCGCTACTGCGGAAAAGGACCTCAAGAAGCAGTTACAGAGACTCTCTGAGCTTTAATTTTGTCCCTTTGTTGTGTTCCTCTAACTATAATTTGGTCTCAAGTTTATGAAAAGAGGCCGATTTCTGGGAAGAGGTCTCTCGGCGGCTGCAGCCAACCTACCTGTCCCTGGAGTGACGCCTCATGGTCACCCTGGCGGCTTTCACAGAGCTTTCATACCTGAGATGGGGACCTAAGAGGAGCTCAAGCTGTTCACCAGATGCAGCTACCACCTACCTTCAGCTCGGGGCTCCCGGGAGGCACCTTTCCATCCACTCACCTGGGCTGTCCAGAGGCTGGATGCCCGCGGCGCCTCGCGGAGGAAGGACTACACACGCTTCCCTCCCCTCTCTCTCCCATCTTCCGCAGCTCACGAGAAGACAGGAATTTTATTCTGGGCTTAGAGACCTGGGGACCTGATTAGAGTCAGAAAGCCACGAGTTCCTCTGGGATCACAGCCGTGTGTATTCACTTTTAAAAGGAGGAATTTTTACCTATACCCTTGTCAATATTTGAGCAGGCTTTTAGAAATATAAAAATATTGTTCAATTAACATCTACGTGTACTATGCAAGGCACTGTGTAAAAATACTTTACCATTTACTGATCACATAATGTACACCAAACAGTGTTTCAGGCCTAGCAATAGTGACTTGAGTGCGCCAGGTTCTAGCACCGCTTTTCATGCATTGCTTCATGTTAATCCTCCCTCAAATCCTATGAGCAGGGTTTTATCATTCCCATTTTAGATACAAAGTAACTCCCTAGATTCTAAATTATAAGGACCACATGAAATCTCTGTCCATCCCAACACTCTGGTATATTCTTACCAGTTGCTTTTAATATCTCCCTGTGGGAGATAATGAGGCATATAGAGTTCTTACTTTCACGATGCTGACAATGTCTTGAAAAATATGTTATAACACACCTAGCTAAATACATTAAAGAATGTGATAAGATCCAGAAAAGGTAAAAGTAAAATGCTATGCCAGCACAGAACAGGCTGTTGAACACACAACTTACCACTCATTTCATCACAGGAACTACACAGTACCCAATTCAGAGGAAAAAGCGATTTGTCCTCTTTTGAAATTTGAGCTTGACATTAAAACAATTCTTGTCAGTTGAAGGATCATTCTGTAAAATTAACAAATTGTTGGACTTCTCCCTGATGGCCTCTGTCCTTCATCTTTGCTTCTCCCAGCCCCTGAAGGGCCCCATACTGAGCCTAGGCATGTTGCATCTTGCTTCCCCTTCACATCACCACTAGGTATTGGTTTTTCTCTTTCTGTTGCTTTGCTGTCTTCCTAACAGCAAATTCCTCCATCATAATAAATTTCCTCCATCACAATAAATTTTACCTGTTCAGTACCCCAGGATCTCAAAGCCTTGCTTGAGCTTGGTGACTGTAATTCTTACTGTTGAAACATCATAGATTGGAAGTACCATTAACAAGTCATCTAATTCTAGCAGTACAATTGAATTAGACAAATACATACTTATTAAAAGTACATATCCTGCTGCCCTACTGCACGCTTAATAAAGAATCTCCAATGATGGGACTTCGTAGTCTGCATTTCTCTTCTAAATCTCCCACTGGTGATCTGGATATTTAATATATTCACTGATCTAATCTTCACATCCTTTATTTTCTCAATGGGAAATTTGAGGCCACATAAGTCACAGAGCTAATTGGCAAAACAATCTGGAATATAACACGGATCTCCAACATTTCCCGTCACACAGAAGCTCGGAAGAAATGTTCCTGGCTTTTAGTTTAGCTGAAAGAGAGAGTCTAAGTGAGGGACGGAGGACAGCCCTGAAGGGCAGTGCTGAGGAGAGACTTGTGCCATGACGGGAAACACATGTGCTCATGTGAATCCATTGAACAGATTGCCCTGGTCAGAGCTGGGCCAAGGGTTCATCTAACAGGCTTTTCTGTGTCACTGATTTGATGTAAGGGTCCCCCAAAGTGCTGTATTTCACTTATAATTCAGACACAGTGCCTTAACTCAAAAACACCAACTCAAAACATCAACAATACAAAAAGGGACATGGTCTAACTTTCAGAACAATTACTAGGTAGATGGAACAGAAGACCTTTATAATCACGTACTGTTGGCCTTGCCTTACGACTGTAGGCTCTTTACACTGTACTCTGAATGATTTTACCAGATCTGGAGTTGAGGTCCCATCACCTAGCACTCTGCATTGGATATCTTTTAGGTCTCCTTTCATGTCACTTAGCCTATCTCTTGGGCTTCTACCATTTCGATAGCAACAAGCTGCATTAGGGTATAGACAAACAGCAAGAGCTCCTCGTCCTTGACTACAACACTTATCACCTGCTTTCCAACCCTGGGTCATTTCTGTCACCACAATGTAAAAAGTACATGAGAATTGCCCCGGCATTCAGGGGCAAGTGCAAACCCAGAAGTGTACAGGGGTTAATACTCCAGGAAGCGGGGTGTCTGTCTCCAGCGATTCTTGCTTTGCAGTATCTCAAAGGGTCTCAGAAGGGTTGCCCAAAAGCTCCCATACAGATAATCTATAACATGCTTCTTTGCTTCACTCGCCCTCTTCCCTGGGAGCCCTTAAAAATAAGCTACCTGTATTCAAGTCCTTGGTTCCAGCACAGGTCCTTGTGCAAACCTCAGCTAAAATGGTATTTGGAGCAGGTCTGAACAACATGTTCTTTACTCGACTTGGGAGAAAACAGCTCCACCCAAATCTGGTTTTGGTCAGAGAATTAAATATGAACCACTAAATTAGTCCACTAGCTGAAATTCCACTACATGAATACATTACAGAGAGCTTTTGTGTCTTGAGCAGGCCCTGCCAAAATGCCAAAATATCAGCGGTAGATTCTCAAGTCATTATTAGTTCATGAGGATCGACCAAAAAATCTTGGCTAACCAAAAATTCCTATGACATGTTGTCCTTAGTTCTACTGAAGCTTGGCTCTTTAAACTGTGAGAGATGGTAACTAGGTTTAAAACCAAATGTAAAACCTGGCTTGCAGCAGCCTTCAAAATATGTATTAGTCTCTGCTTTTCAATGTCCTCATCTACAATGGTGATAATTCACAGGGTTGTGAAGATCAAATTAAATCATGAACATGGAAAACCCTAGCAGAGAGGCTGACACACAGAAGAGACTTGGTAAATGCTGTAGAAAATTTACATAAACAAATATAAAGTATATGTAATTTAGAGATGGAATGAGAAAGGGAAAAATCTTGATAAATCTAGATAACGCTAAAAGAGGGGCTGATGGGAGAAAGAGAGTAGACAGACCTCAGAGGCGCTTTAAAACAATGTGTTTTTCAACACTGTAAATGAAAGGCCCATCTTTTCCACACAGCTGGACCCCAGACAGCTCCAGGGGGCCTGAGTATTCCACCACGCCCTGCTCCCTGCCCTACTAATGCCCTAGTTCTACCACACCACAAAAACCGCTAGGTGGTTTCCTTTATGGCTTCCAGCCTTCTTTCTTCTCTACCTATTTCTAGTCTCAATAGAAATTCCTCTTCTTCAAACATTCACAGACCCAACGTTAGGTCCACCCTCCATTCTCTGCCAAAACCCGTTCTCAGGAAGGATTTTACAAATTCTTCGGCCCGCAGTCTATGGAAGCTTGTTAGGGCTCATCCATACTCCACGCCCACTCCCAGGCATTTCTTTTTAATGAAAACAAAATCTTTAACAAGAACAACAACAAAAAAAATTGATGTTTGTACTGACATTTTTAATCAGCACTCAGTTGATAAGAGGTACATTTGGGTCAGATAAGGCATCTGGAGTCATCATGCTGTGGGTTTATAGCCGATCGAACTGACAGCTGCTTGTCCTCTACCTAGCAAGGTAACTGCAATGCCTACACCAGGCGTGTGTGTGTGTGTGTGTGTGTGTGTGTGTGTGTGTGTGTGTTAGGTGACCATCGTCATATGGCAGCCCTTGCTATTACTCTACAGGTGGGGTAGATTGTAGTCACTGCTCAGTTACAAGATGCCACAAGTGTAAATCTTATAAATTCCTCCCAGCCTTGGTGATTATGATAAATCCCAATCCCTGTTCTCAGTCCCACTGCAATCGACTCACAACTAAAGAAAATAAATCATTATTACCAACCGGAAATGAACCCCACAGGAAAGAGGCTCCTTGGGGCGCAGAAAGCAAGGAAGAATGAAGCTTCATTAAGAGTTGACTTTTCTCCAGAAGCCTTAGAGGATTGTTGTTAGGATGATCGAATAGCCGGGGAAAGTGCTTCGGGATTTATGTCACTTTAGAGCCTGTTGCCATGGGAACTATTCTCAGAATTTCAGCTGGGGACTCACTGAAGCAGCTTCACTGAGGAGCAGATGAAGTCCAAGCAGGAAGCAGTGTAGGAAGAACTATTCTTAACTCTGTTCCTTTTGTTGCAGAGCTGCCCTCTTTCCAAAACTCGATGATGCTTCTTTGTTTTATTTATTTCTATTTTTTCTTTTCATTACATTCTGTTTCTGCAATTGCATGTGTGATGTGAGTAAAGGCAATATAATGTCTCTCAGATGCACACACTAACTTCAGACTTCTAGGGACGTGAGGTTGGGCCCAGGGCGACAGCAATCACTACACACCACAGAAGGCCAGAACAAGTTTCTTAAGAAGTCACCAAACCTGATCAGACACGGACGATGTCAGCTGAAAGATGTCCCTTCGTAACAGCCATCATTAACGCCTAAAGAGCCAAATATCAGCAGCTCTTTCACATCGTGTTTAACCCCAATTTACTTTTATTACCTCCAACTCCGTAATACACTCACCAATATATAATTGATGTATGTATATAAAATAAAATCCTAAAATTAGTCAGGACCTTGAAGGTCTATGTTGGGATAGTGATTAGCATGTATGAAATACTTAGAAGTACAAAACACTGTTCGGGAAGTTTTGTGTATATTACATCACTTATACAAGATTAGTGATTCATATAAAGTACCAATTGGGTACACTTAAAACTATCAACCAATGAATTCAAGGAAACTAATAGTAGTATTAAATGCAAAATGTAAACCAGGAACTATGATGCTGCATGCTTTACACATATTAATTTAGTTAATTTTCACAAAAAGTCTACTAAATGGATGCTACTGTTATCTTACTTGGCACCATAACATTTTTTTTTTAAGGAATCAAACTCATTTATTTCTTAGACAGTTGGTCCATTTAGGCCTCTGATAGTTGTAGTGATGGCGAATTCATAGAATTTACTATATTAATGGCCATATGGAAAGGACACACTTATGGAAGAATTTGTTATATTAATGGTTATGGGAAAATCCAAGGGTCAGTGGTGACTGAAGCCATATCCCAGGATTAGAAAAGAAAAAAACAGTAAAAGGGAAAATAAAGGGAATTTAGACCTGCCTACAAGACACTTCTCAGATGAAGATGTAAAAATCACAAATAAACATATGAAAAAATGTTCAACATCACTTGTCATTTGAGAGATGCAACACTGAGATTTCTCCTCACTCCAGAAAGAATGGCTATTACCATGAAGTCAGTAGATAACAAATGCTGGAAGGTCTGTGGAGAAAAAGGAACCCTTCTCTACTGTTGGTGGGAATGCAGACTGGTGCAACCACTGTGGAAATTAGCTTGGAGATTCCTCAAAAATCTAAAAGTAGAGGTTCCATTTGACCCAGCTATTCCCCTCCTTGGTATCTTCCTGAAAGAATTAAAAGCATCACAGCACAGTGACATATACACATCCATGTTTTTAGCAGCACAGTTTGTAATAGCTAAATCTTGGAAACAGCCCAAATAGCCATCAACTAATGAATGGATTAGGAAGACTTACTTTTTTATACAATAGAGTACTACTGTGCCATAAAGAAGGATAAGCTTGAAATATTTCTAGGTAAATGGATGTACCTTGAGACCATACTTGTAAGTGAAATAAATATAAATAGGACACACATGCTTAAATACTTCTGTGTTTCTCTGGGATAAGAAATCGAAATTGTAAATAAGGACCAAAATGTATAATATATTTTGGGGAAAGAGAAGAAATTATTCAAGTGGGAAGGGGAACAAAGGAAGGGGGAGAGGGAAAGGAAAGGAGGGACAAGAAAAAAAGGAGGAAAAAAATGGAAACAAAGCTTTTGTAAGTTAAGGACAGAAAGAGGGGTTGAGAGGAAAGGGGAATGGGGAAAAAAGTAGAAGCAAGATATATCATGTACAGGTACAAATTCCCTATGATGAATGTTATTATGTATATCTGAAAGGTACCACTAAAATAAAATTTTTATAAAAGGAAAAATATTAAAATGAGTGAAAGCCCCCCCCAAAAAAGACCAAATGACCAGTAAATCATGGTTAGTGTTATCTTGTACCAGCACATAAGGATAATATCTGAGCAGATGGAAATATCAATTATTCTCATTTGATCATTACATAGTATATACATCTATCAAATTATATTATTGTACCCTACAAACAAGCACAAATATTACATGGCAGTCAGGACTTTTGAAGTTTGAAATTTCAAAAAAGTTCTCAGAGTGAGATCAAAGCTGTGGAAGAAATATCAAGACACACAATAAGAAGTCTTATCAACAAAGATGAGCAAAGGGAACTACAAGTCAAGGGTTAAGGATGGAACCTTAAAACGGCCCCCAGTCTACAAACGAAGAAAAGGAAGCTGTTAAAAAATATATCAAAGAAGGCAAAGGCGGTAGCCCTGGCAGCCTTTGTAGCCAAATAACGCAGGTTCTAATCATTTCACACACTGGCTGAGAAACCTTACACTGTTTGGGTTTCAGTGATGCAGAGACACTAACCCCGAGGATAAAGGATCGTTACAAAGACCAGCTACCACAATGTTCAATAAGCGGCTTTAGATGTATAAAGCTTTAAAAGGCCCTTATTGCCTCATATCTCTTTATACCCATTTGATCAAATTTTGCCTTTTCACTTTTAAAAATACATAGAATATTTTAATTTTAAAATTAAAACATAAATATACACATTTATGGAGTAGAGTAATGGTAATTTTATTCACATACAATCTGCAATGATCAGCTGAAAGTAACTAGCATTTCTCTCTTCTTGAACATTTATCATTCCTCAGAATACTGATCTCAGCCCTAACTGTACTGTAAGCTACTGCTAGTCGATATGTTTAGCTTACATACCTAATACTGAACACAATGATGAATGTGTGTTTTCAACATTAATATTTATCAAGTTCAACAGCAAGAAATATAAATATGTTCAATAAACACCTACATTCAAAACATAGCAAACTCAGGGAGACATTAATTTTAGCAAATACTGAAGGAACTTATTACAGATTTCCTACTCACAGCTGTGTGGTAAAATCATTTCCAAAAAACAAATAAATAATAATAGATTATATGCAATTGGTTTTACTGTAAATAGTTTTTATATTTGAAATATGCTACCACTGAGAGTATTCCAACAGCGATGTCACATGATGTGTGTCTTTTGAGTGACTTCCAGGATCAGGATTTTTACAGTTTAGAAGAGCTCTCCTGACTCTTTAAGAGCTGGGGAGGGAAAGTCGCTTGGCGACAGAAAGAGCTATAAAAGCGTCTACAGTTGAGAACTGCCCAGAGCTCAGTTTCAGCATAGCCCACAGTTTAGGACTCTTAAAATAGGAATCCATTTTTAAGTGACATTCATCTCAGGAATATATGTGCTATAAAAAAGCAAATTACACCAGCACTAGCAGTAGGAAGTATATGCTTTCAAGGTGTGTTAGGGTGTATCACATTTGGAGAGAAGGAAGGTGCAAGGAGATACCATAGTCTTCCCAAAAGACAGTTTGATGGAGGCATTAGTAGATATGTTAACCGATTTTTTAAAAAGTAAATGCTGGACATGAAGATTGACTTGTAGAAAGCAATAGACTTTCCCTGTTGCACGGAGATATCTCAGAAACCCTAACTGCAGGATGACAAAGGCTTTTTCTTTTTTTTTTTTTTTTTTTGCTATTTTTTTTAACATATTTATTGGAAAGCCACAAAACCTCTGTGTGAAATTTTGCCATACTTTTCACAGCTTTTTCTAGAGAACTTTTTCTAAAGATTCATTGTAATCAAGACACAAGGTGCTGAAGTTGAAGAAGCCAGGCCTACAACTCCAAAGATCTCCTGTGGCCTTGGGAAGGAAAGGTTTTCAACCTGGTTTGCCTTCTGTGAACGAGAATTTCAAAACTTGATTTATCTATGTCAAGATGTTATATGCATCACACCCGATGGTTTCTTCCTTACCCATCACTAATCGTTGTGGCTCCTCAATTTTCCAAGCACATCCTATACAATTTCCTTTACCTCCTCATCCCATACAATTTCATTGAGTAATTTCCCTGACTCCTGTGATTAAAATGTCATCTATTTATATATTAATGACATTAAGTATTTAATTACCAAAGGACTCACAAAACTTGAATCGAGTCATTTATAACTACAGAACTATATTGCAGGTAAAGGATACAGTACAGCAGCAGAAAGATGAGCAATGAAAGAGACCCGCAGATCTTAAGAGCAGACTTCTTGGCCAGCCCACCCACCAGGTTGCACACCAACTCTTACTGGCCCACCAGTAACGTATGTTGGAAGCTTTTTGGTAACAAGAAAACCAAAGTCTGCTACTCTTAGAATGAGTCTGTCCTGGAAGCACACTCCACCTACATAACCAACCTGAACCACTGAAACCATTAGGTGCTGGTGAAATCAGGTGCAATTATTTTTATTATCATACAATAATTTTTATTATGTACAATCCCAATCTAATTATTGTTTCTAAACAATGTTTGCAAGCTGGCTCTCCCAGCCCTGAAACCACTTGTGGAACTATGGTTACAGAACATTATTTATCTTTAACAAGTATATTAGATTGCATTGGCTACTGTTAACATCCTGCAGAAGGACGCTCTGGAGATAAACATGCAGTTAGTTTGTACAGGCTAAGACCAGCCCTTGCTGTACGACTAACAGCAGTCACATTTCATTCTAGGTTAGAGTATGCCCTGTACTGTCAACAGCTTACCAGACATCTCCATTTGACTGAGTTGCTAACACCTGTAACTCAGCCATGGGAAATAGATTTATCGTATTGCTGAAATGGTCTCCTTCTTGTATGTTCACAACCTGATGAAGATGCCCATTTCTTAGCCCAAAATCTGGAAGCTACCCTATATTTCTTCTTCTTTCTCACCCACTACTACCCAATAAGTCACCAGACCCTCCAAAATACCTTCTCAGGTGCCAATTCAACTTGCCAAATGGCTGATTTATCAAAATTATTTTGTTTGATTGTTTATCATTAGTTGCTTTTTAATGTTGTAATCTGAATATTTTCTAAACATTTTCCACACATATAAAAAGTTATGGTATAACTTCCATAAATCTATCACTGGACATCAACTATAATCTTTATGTCAAAAATTTTCCTTCATATACTCCTATATATTTTGATTGTAGTATTCTAACATAAACGCTATATATATTATCTTCCCTAGATGTATATTGTTATTAGTACGTGTTTTCAGTACATAAGGATTGCGTTCATTGTGAGCGGTTGGGACATGTAAATAACACACATTTTTCATCCCTTCCCCTTCCCCTGCCTCTCCATGCCTTCCATTTCTTGGTCCCCTTCCCTTTTGCAAAAGATCATCTCTTCATTTGCTATTATCCATCTTTCTTCTTTTTTCTTTTTTTTTTTTGCTCTTTATTTATATTTTGGGTTTCTCACATAAGAGAAATCATGTGATGTTTAAACTCGTGTGTCTGATTTGGCTCACTTAACACTGTGGTCTCAAGGTGCACGCATTTTCCTCAAATGACTCAAACTTATCCTTTCTTATTGCAGAATAGTACCACATTTTCTTTATTCATTCATCTGTGGATGGACATACAGGTAGGGTCTCTAATTTAGCTATTACAAGTTTTGCTGGGCATGCATGCATTACTGTAATATGAATCTAACTCTTCTAGAAAGATACCCCATATATATTACTTCAAATAAAAATAAAGTGCATTTCTACTATTTTTAATTAATTTTATTGGTACATTTTAGAGATACATAAAGATCACACTCATCATAGGGAATTTGTACCTGCACATGATATATCTTCATTCATTTTTCTTTTCCCCTTCCCCTCCTCTCCCTTCAACTCTTCTTCATATCCTTATTTACAACAGCTTCATTTCCATTTTTTCCCACCTTTTCTCTTTTTCTTTTCCTTTTCCTTTCCTTCCCACCTTCGCTAGTTCCCCTTTTCGTTTTAACCAAAGGTGGAAGCAACAAAATGTATAATAGATAAGGTGAATTTCTACTACACATGCCTTTCCCCTTAATTTAATGCTCACAGCAAACCATGTACAGAAACCTAATAACCTAAATGAACATAAACATTATATGTCATAATTATTGGTTTTATTAGTTCCTTATGTTTAAGAACATTTTTTAAATATTTCCCCTAGAATATATAATCCCCAAGCTTATTTCATTAAGACTAAATTAAGTAAACATATTCTTTATAAAGTTTTGTTATTCAAATGATGGACTCTCCAGCCTATTTTCTAGCTCTTTGTCTTTTTGTTATTTATGGGAAAAATTTTACCTTTATCTTCCAAATCTGCTATTTGAACATAAGTTTTATTTTGGCTATATACTATTTTTAGCTTTCAAGAGCATTTTTCTTATTTTTTTCCATTCTTTTCTGCCTGTTTTTGTTTTGAGGCTGCAATAAGACTTTAAATTTCAAAATAAAACATAATTTCAGATTTTGAAGTATGCAAATGCCTAATAATGGCCCGCTTACCAACTTTTTTCTATTCTATTTCACACAATCTTCCAGGTGTGAGAGAAGACATCTTTTCCATTCAGATTCACCCTTCTTTGTCTACTCATATTTTTAAAATCACAGTATCTGATGAATAAAATGATCTCATTGATCATCTAGTTCAACCACCCATCTTGTCCGGAAACCCTCGACCCTTAACTCTTTGTATATTACTCAATCTGTTCCCATTAAGGATCTTTTCAGAAGAAAACTCCAGTTTGTGTTTCCATATGTCTTACAACCACGGAACAGTGAATGAGAAATGAAGACAAGTTATCCAAGGTCACAAGGACAACAATAACTACTGTATCTAAAGTCCAAACTTTAACCTTTCCAGGCAACCTTGGTATCTTCCATGACTGTTAATCACTTGCATATATTGTGTGCCTTACACATAAGTTGACTCTAAAAGTTGAAATTTAAAATAAAGAAAGAAAACAAACAGCATGAAAATAAAGGGAAGGAAAAACAATGACAAAAGCTGAGATTACCCAGGAAGATCAAGTAGAATGAGAAGGCCCGGGACAAACAGAAGCCCTGAGGCCCTACATGAAATCACTCAGAGGAAGGGAGCTGTGGAAGATCCGTGTTCCCGCTCCACCAATCAGCCTATGAAAGCTCCACGTTCTGTTTCTAGATCCAGGAGTCCTAGTTCTCATCTGATGTCAACACTCTCTGGGCCAGTGTCACCAAAGGAAGAAAAGAGCTACGTGTTTTCCCCATTTTTAAAATCACATACAAAATTAACTGTACCCCTGGCATGACTATGCCAACTCTCCACAATATAAAATTAACAACCCAAATTAACACAATCTATTTGTTCTTGATATCACCTCTCCATCCAGCCAAGAATCATGCATATTGATTGTTCAACCCAGCTACGATTCCCAGCTACAACTGACTTCCCAGCTACAATTTTTAAAAAACCTGTCACTCAGTTGCTATATGCAGTGTAAAACTAGTTATTTGGCACAGATAATCAAAGAGCTACATCTCTTTTTTGTCTTTTTATTTAATTCTTAATATATATGAATAACTTTGCATAAATGCAAATGCATGTGCTGTTTCTTTGTGAATGTGTGCATGTGGTAGAAGACTAAAATTAGGCCCAACATTATGTGGTACCTCAACAGCTAGAGAAAACCAGGAGGCCTTCGAAAAGATTGACTGTAAGTTCCTCTTCCCCACTGTGGTCCGGCTCACTGATAAAGTGCCCTAGCCAAATAGCCCTCCTGTCACGGGACCAGGCAAGAACCTTGATTATCCTCCAGCATCCTAGATTTTCAGTTCCCTGTTAGCGTCCAGAATTATTCAAATATATTAGTTATGTCTCCCCTGAAAACCAAGGAGCACACCACCTTCTCGGTATTATAAAGCCGACTTCCCACAACCACTGCTCGTTCACTCTGCTTCTCACTGCATTCCTTGTGTTGCCCTGCATGCTGTGATGTCTTTCCTGAACAACAAACTTCGGGGAACTCATCTGCCCAGTTCCAAGTGTCATATGCTCAGCCATCCCCAGAACCACAGGGCAGGAATCTCTCCCTTATAAATGGAGTGAGCAGACACTGATTAAAATAGCAGAGCATTTTTGACAACTCTTTTTGAGAACATCCTGCCCACAGCACACATATAAAAAAATATATGATACAAGGAAATTTTTTTCTTAATAAACATCTGACTATTTTTAACCAAGTTCCATTAATGCTGTTTTCCTCAGATCTTGCCTGAAATGAAGCTCGGGCACTGTATTCGCTACTTTTCTAGAGTCAATGGTTTGCAAGACAGCGGATTTAGTACAGG
The DNA here is from genome assembly GCA_004026905.1 of Hystrix cristata. Lineage (NCBI taxonomy): Eukaryota > Metazoa > Chordata > Mammalia > Rodentia > Hystricidae > Hystrix > Hystrix cristata. Next base: position 13,454 of record PVJO010007192.1, on the reverse strand, counting down.
ACATTTACACATCGCAATATTCACACACACAAGCCAAATACACGGAAGCGCACAGAAGCTCTGTCTATGCACTGAAGACATGAAAGAGCCAATCAAGGGCTGGGAGCCCACAGCAATGTCCCATGTCTGTGCTAAAAGGCTGAAGAAATCTATACTGGAGCCGAGGTACAACACTCACAGTGCAGGTGAAGGCCAGAGCTCCCCCAAAGCAAACAGCAGCCATCCTCAGTGACAGCAAGGCCCCGGGCTCCTTCTGCGACAGCAACAGCCAGGTTCCCTTCAGGAGAACCAGCCACAACAGAGCCTCCCCTTGGAAACAGCCACCGCCATCTTTTGCTCTCGTTCTCCTTCATGGTATGTCAGCAACAATCCTCAGGTGGATCCTCTACATCCAGAACCCACCAACTCAGTCCAGCTGGGCCTACCTGCTCAAGGTGACCACAATAATAAGTCCACTACAAGCATCAACAACAACGCTTTCACGCCAATTCATGCCTCCCACTTCAGTTGTTGTATAAATTCTTCCCAAGTTTTCAGAGGCTTCTACTATATTAGACCAAACTCTACAAGGAAAAATTAAAGAGAGATCCACATTCCCAGATGACAAGCCACATGTGAACAGCATGCTATTTTATTCACATGCATGTATTTGAATTTATATACTGTAGACATGTATGAAATTGTGTGTATGTCTCCGTATATCTCAAAGGCTCCTAGAACCATCTTTGTCTTCCTGTTAGTTGCCTCATGAGTAAACAAAATATAATTTTGACATGTTCTAATAAGTAAACATTTGTGTTCAGCTTTTAAAAATTAATAATATAATATGAATAATTAATTTACAGAGTGCTTAATTAAGCCAAATACTATAATAAATGTTTACATACTTTATCTTGTTTAATTCTTAGTGAAATAGATTCTATTACACTAATTATCTAAACTAGGAAACAGAAATTTACAGAGATTGATAATTTTCTAGACCTCATAGAAATGACAACCCCAAGGAGTAAATCCAAATTGGCTTAATCTAGCAATCAAATTCTTAGCCACTGACAATTTATTTTCTCTGAGCTCATGTACATTGACTTAATGGTTTAGCCATAGATAGACAATTCAAATTACATTGCTCCCTGGAAAAAGATTTTCAAATTCCCTCCTTCCACAATCGGCCCCCAATTCACTTTAGAAAGAGGTTACTGAAGAGGTAAGTATCAGAGCTGGCCAGGTGAGGCTTGGAAAACTGACCGCAGTGTGCCCGGCTAAGCCCTCCGGTGTAGAATCTGTGAGGGCAGACCTGTGCAGTTTACACGTTGTAGGTAGGATGTCAGAAGATCAAGGTGATCATAAAGTACTAGTAAAGGGGGCAACATTGTCCTTTGTAGTCTGACACAGACAAGAAGAGAGACAGTTGACCGGGAAGAGCCAATTAGTTTGGGTGAAACCCCTGGGAGACAGATCACTCACCCAGGGACAGAGCAATAAATACCCTGAATAACACTCCTTTTCCTACATTCCTCTCTAGGGCAGAGAGCAAAACAGTCTAATAACAATGCAGCCATATCTGCCAGGTGCCAGGGAACAAAGCATGAGGCACATACGTGCAGAGGATGGATTTGGAGGCCAAACAGAGGACGACGAGCATAGTCAGAAGCACAACTCTACAAACCCAAATGAACAACAGGAGTGAAATGACGAGCCATAGCCCACCCGCATAGCTCAGGTATAAAAGATGGAGGGCCACAAGCAGGGAGAAGACATCACATCCTCCAGGAGCGTGGGTTCTGTCGAAGACTACCGGTTCTGTCAGGAATAAATGCAATCAGGGTTACATTGGGATGGAGTTAGTGATTCCAGCTCTAAATATCCGGGAAGAGCAAAAGCAGAAAAGGCTCAGGTGCCACTAAGAGCAGGACAGGTCCGTTGCCTTCCATTCCAAGGGCGAGTAACTGATTCACAGTTAGCACACCCAAAATTTCACTCGACCTAAAAATATGGATACAAATACAAAAATAGGAAACAAGAGAGAAGTGGACTACTCAGATGTGATATGGGAATTTTGTTTGTTTGAGTGCCACTAATGTCACAGCAATAACCTGAAAACATCTCTGTTGTGAGCGGGGACACATATTGTCAGTGCTCTGTCTTTATCCTCCACTTCTTTTGTTCATGCTTTAGTGCACACTAGCTTCAAGTGAGCGTCCACTAAAATTCAAATACCTTCACCTGCTGGTCTTTGCTGGAGACCCTGCCTCAGAAAGCTTGGGACTGGTTTATTTGCCTGGGATATAAAGACCTGCCTGGGAATTTGCAAATTTGCCTTGATTTGGAAACCCCCCAAAATGAATGACTTCCGGGCTGGTGTGAAGGTGCAAATACTCCAACCTGCTTCCCACTGATGAGGACAACTCTGACATGCAAGCTAAGCTGAACTCAGAGTTTCTAAGCCATGTGTATATTTCTCAAAATCCAGACCTTCAGCAGGTGCGTGAGCAAGTCTAATAACCTTTTCAAGAATCCTGAAAAACAAGAAGCTGCCATCCTACAAAGACAGTAAGAGTCAAATGAAAAGTGACAGTAAGTTCTCAGAACCCTGAAAAAAAGATCTAGATTGCTTGCAGGACCCCTTCCAACTCACTGGTTGTGTACGCTTCCTTTATATCCTTTCCACAAATGATCAAATGACCTTTCCAGTTTCTTCACCTGAAGGGACAAAAATTTAGAGTCGAGGATAAATGACTTAGAAGTGTTCATATTACGATATATAATTGTCCTACAAAATGTGGATTCAATCATTCTAAATAGAAGTTTTATCCCTTTTGAAGTCCAACTTCAAGTGTGTCTGTAGAAAAGACTGACCACTCAGGAGCATACCTGACTACTTGGTAAACATTATAGCAGTGAGAGTTGATGAAAAGATTTGAGTAGAATCTGTACTTCCCACAAAATGTTCCTGTAAGAAAGATGATTTCTGACTGCATATTCTGTGCTTCCCACTTATTCATGAGTTATATTAATACAAGATCCTTCTCATCCAGAGAAAGAGAAGACTGAACGGCAGACGTAGGATGGACCAGCGAAAACACAGTGACCACCGTGGGGGAAATGTGCTAGTCATCTGTTTCGAAATGACATCTATTCTGTTCAAATGTGTTTATAAACCCCAGTAATCAGACATAGCTTTTTAAAAACTAATCTTTTCAGCCTACTAGAATCTTCATTCTTTCTTCCAACACTTACTGAGCATTGTCATTATGCCAGTTACTCTCCAGCCAGTGTTGAAATAAGCAGACTAACGTTGCCCTCAGTGAATTTATATTCTTCATCTGTCTGTTTTTGTCAACACCACTCTGCCCTGAATACTATAGCTTCATAGTAACTTTTGAAATTAGGCAGTTCAGTCTTCTGACTTTCTTCCTCTTCTTCAGTGTTATATTGGATATTCTGAGTCTTTTCTCTTTCCATTAAAAACTTTAGCATCAGTTTGCTGATACAACAGCAAACTAACAGAGTGACTTCTGTTGCTTACTAGTGTTTTGATTAGCATTACACTGAATCTACAGATCACGTTGGAAAGAAATGACATCTTAAAATGTTGTGTCTTTCTATGTGTGAATATGGAATATCTTTTCATTTATTTAGGTCCTTGATTTTTTTCACCAGAGTAATTTTCCTCAAATAGATCTTATGGATAGTTTCTTAGATTTACTGCTAAGTACTCCTATGTTTGGTTACTAATGGAATGGTATTATGAGTTCAATTAAAAATTATACTTATTCATCTCTTATATATATGAAAGCAATTAATTTTATATATATTATATTAATCTTGAATCCTGCAACCATATAATCATGTATTAGTTCTATGGCTTGCTTATGTCCATTCTTTGGAGTTTTCTACATAGACAATCATGTCAGCTCCAAAGAAAGTTGTACTTCATCCTTCCCAATTTGTGCACCTTTTACTTCTTTTTGTTTTGCTTTTCTGATTGCATTAGCTAGGACTTCTAGTAAAATGTTTAATGAAGTTGATGGAAAGCAGCATCCTTTTTTCCAGTTTTAGAAGGAAAACATCTGATTTCTCACCACTAAATTGATATAAACAATATGTTCTTTTAAATTTTGTTTTCAATTGACATATAAGAATTGTACATATTTATTTTTCATATTGGGATGTTATCACATCCATCATTTTAAACATTTATCATTTCTCAGTGGGGAGAACTCAGAGTCCTCTTCTAGTTATTCTGAAATACACAATGTAATATTATTAACTTTGGTCACCCTGCTGTACTATAGAACCTTTGAACTTATTCTGTGTATAACTTTGTGCCCCCTGACAAATTTCTCACTGTTGTCCTTTCCTCTATGGATTTCCAAGCCTTGGGTAACCACGATTCTGCACTATACCTCTATGAGGTTAGTTTTCTGTGATCCCATAGATGAGAGAGATTATGCAATATTTGTCCTCTTATGCCTGAGTTTTTTCCCTTGACAAGGATCATACTATTGCTACAAATGACAAAGTTTCCTTCTCATATGGCTGAAAATATTCCATTGTCTATTATACTGCATTGTCTATTTATGCATTTACCTGTTGATGGACACTGAGCTTGATTTAATTTCTTAACTATTGTAAATAGTACTGCAATAACCATGGAAATACATTTATCTTTCCAACATACTGATTTCAACCAGGCGTAGTGGCTCATGCCTGTAATCTCAGCACTTGAGAGGCTGAGGCAGGAGGATCACTGTGAGTTCAAGGCCATCCTAGGCTACATAGTGAGTTCAATACCAGCCTGAACAACATAGCAAGACCCTGCTCCAAAAATAAAATAAAAACATTGATTTCATTTTTCAGGGAAGTATAAATCAAAAGCACGATGAGGTGTCATCTTACCCCAATTAAAACAGGTTTATCAAAAAGACAAAAAAAATAACAAATACCAGTGTAGATATAAACAGGAATGCTTATAATATTTTTAAGAATGTTAATTATATAGCCATTATGGAGGACAGTATGGAGGTTCCTCAAAATTTAAAAATAGAACTACCATCTGATCCAGCAACTCCACTAGGGGATGTTTATCCATAGCAATACACTTTTTGTAGAGGTTCCTAATCAAGATAAGAACATTTCCCTTTATTCCTAGTTTGCTGCAAACTTTTATCATGAATGGGGGGGGTTGTCATATGCTTTTTGTGCATCTATTGAGAAGATCATATGATTTTTCTTCTTTAACCTTCTCTGGATTAAAGGAGCACTTATTTGACTACTTTTCTTTTAGCATAAATATTCTATTTTAAAAATTTTAATGGCTTCCCTAGACTTTATAATATACATTTGTCACTAATCTAATTCTACCTTCAAATAATGCTATATCGCTTTGTGGGTGGTACTGTTATAGCAAAAGGTTCCCAATTCCTCCCTCCCATCCTTTGTAACACTTGTGCCTTCGTTTCACCTATGTATGATCTATGATTACTCAATATGCTAATGCTATTCTCATTTTAAAAATCACTTATCTATTAGAATAATTAAGAATTGGAAAAAATATTTTACTTTTATTTATTCCACTTCTAATGTTTTCCACATATATCTTAGTTTCTGGACTACGCAATTTCATTTTCTGTGACATACTCCTTAAACATTTCTTGCAAGACAGGTCTTATGGTAATAAATTATTTCAATGTTCATCTGAAAAAAGTCTATAATTCTTTGTTACATTTGAAGGAGGATTTCACTGGGCAAAAAATTCTAGGTTGGTGGGTTGTTTGTTCTTCCTAATACTTTAAATATGTCACTGTATTTTCTTCTGCCTTGCATGCTTTCTGAATAGGAGTCTATGTGATTCTTAACCATATTCCTTTATAGATAAGATCTTATGGGTAAAATGAATAGTTTTTCTCCAGCTTCATTCAAGATTTTGGGGGGAGGTCTGGCTACCTAGCACTTAAATATGGTATGGCTAGATATGGACTTCATGATATTTAGCCTATTTCATGTTTAACTGAAGTTCTTGCACATGTGGGTTGGTGTCTGTCATTAATTCTGGAAAATTCTCAACTAGGATAATTTCAAATATTTTCTTCCGTTCCTTTCTGTCTCATATTTTTATTGTGCACGTGCTACATATTTTATAATTTTTCCCACATTTCATGTGTACTTTGTTCCATTTTTTTCCATTCAATTTTCTCTCTAACATTTCAGTCTTGGAAATGTCTGTTAACATATACTTAAGACTAATATTTTTTTCCTCCATCATGACCAATCAAGTGATGAGCCCATGTAAGGTATTTTTTTAATTTCTGGTACACTGGGGTTTGAGTTCCTCTGATAATTTTTAAATATCTGCTTGCACCATCTATCTGTTCTTGCCCACTGTCCACTAGTTTCATTAGAACTCTTAGTGTATTAATCATACCTGTTTTAAATCTCAACCTTGCATTCTCTAGGAAATCTCTCAAGTAGAGTCTGGGCCTTGAAATTCCTTCTGCTCTAATCTCCAATAATTATAGAGAGGATTCATCGATGTGATGGTAAGACAAGGGCAAGGGAGTAGTCTATATCGCCTTGACTTGGTATCCATTTTAGTTGTGCCTGTTTCCATGAGCTGTGACTTCACAAGTGCTTCTTGGCTCTTTCTATTCCCTTAGGTAGAAAAGGGACCTAGAGGGGACTAGACTTGGCCAGATTCTTTCCCCCGACCTCATATATAGCAGTGATATAGGTGATACAGCAATGTCTGGAGGGCAAGCAGAGCCCCAAGAGCTCTGAGTGTATTTCAGAATGGTTAGCTTTCTCTACTCCTATCCCTCCAACAGTTTCTGATCTTTACTACCAGAATCTAGTGCGGCTCCTGGAGTTCAAACTCATGAAATCATGGAAACTTTCTAAGACCTAGCCCCCAAGGATGTGTATGCTTCAAGCTAGTTTGTACTCAACCACCAGTAATTCATCCGTTACCACTTAAGTGTCCTGCAAACACACACACAGACACACACACACTCACACACACACACCCCAGCTCCCACAGCCTCTACTTCAGGTAAACTGAGATTCTTGTCTCACCTCTCTCTCTACTTTTTAAGGAATCAGGTTGTCTTGTGTGACCTAAATTCTATAATGGCTCTAAGAAGAAATGCTTTTTATTTTGCTTATTTTTTTTTTACCCACTGTGAGTATGAAATAGCTCCCCAAACTCTTTATTCCTTGGAGATTAAACAACACTGATTTTTAATACATAAATGAATTAACATGTCAAATGTCTGTGGAATCAAAAACCTTTGCCTTTCTGGCACCATAAGTATTCAATAGCTCTTATCCCCATACAGCAACAATCAAAGAAGTTAAACCATGGAGCGGAGAAAGCAAACAAAGAAAATAAACACTATGGGTTTGCTGTATTGTATACTCTTCCCCTTTCTTTTCTATTATATACTCTCCCAGGACTTTCTGTGTTTGATTCCTCTTCCTGTTGCCCAGTGATGCCCTATATTCCCTCCTCTTTAAACTATTTCTATTGGAAGACACAGCCTTTTTTCGCATATTTATTTTGTGTTTTTTTTATTAAACCAAGAAGATTTATTGGTACATTTTAGCTATACATAATGACTGCATTCATCATAGTTATTTTGTACTTGTACATGATATATCTTGAGTTTTTTTCCTTTCCCATCCCCTACAATTCCTTAAATGCCACTTTGTAGAACTTTCATATTTTTAGAATTTTTTTATATGTACATGTTTGTAGCACGTGATGTTTACACTCATTGTAGGCAGTAAGTGTACTTAACACATCTTGATTTTTTAATTCCCCTTCCCCTCCCCACTCACTTCCACTCCCCTTCTCTAGATCTCATTTCCCCATTTTCATTATTATTGTTATTTGTTTTACCTCACCTTTGTGACATACAATGATTATATTCATTTTGGATAGTTGGTACATGTACAAGATTCATCTTAAATCTTTTTATGTCCCCTTCCCCTCCCCCTTCCCTTCCCCCTTCCCTCCCATCTCTCGGTCCCATCCCACTTACAAAAGATCTATCTCCCATTTCCTTTTATCAGTCTTTTGTTTGGCTCTTTACTTGCACTTTGTATAACTCAAATGAGAGAAACCATATGGTATTTAAGCTTGTGTGTCTGATTTATTTCACTTAATATATTTTCAAAGTGTATCCATTTTCCTACAAATGTCTTGAATTTATCTCCAGAAATATAAATATGGAGATAAATAAATAGAAACATATTTGTATCTGCATATACCAACCCTGGAAATCATTGCATTTACAAAGACTATAAGCATGGGATAACTAAAAGCTTATTTTTAAAGATTTAATGTTTTTAACTTTTGACATATACATATATTCTGAAACAAAGAACTTCAGTGGAAATTATTAATTATCCACCCATAATCTGAGCATTGCTATCTACAAAACAAAACAAAGCAAATAATAATAATAATAATAATAATAACTTATGGCAAACATCCATATTCTATAGTGAAAGGCTTTTACCATAAGGTCAGAAAAAAGAACAAGATGGGGATATCCATTTTTCTTACTTCTACTCGGAATTATACTGCAAATCTTAGTGCAATGAAGAAAATAAAGGAAATAAGGATTGTTAGGAAGAACCACACCAGTCTGTATGCTGATTACACTATTATACCTACAGATATAAAAAATAAAATTTCCTATTTGCACACCATGTTTATAGCAGTACAGTTTGTAATAGCTAAATCCTGGAAACAGCTCAAATCTCATCAATAGCAGAATGGATAAAGAAAATGTGGTTTTTTTATACAATGGAGTACTACTCTGCCATAAAGAATGATAAGCTTGAGATATTCCTAGGTAAATGGATGCTTCTTGAGACCATACTTTTAAGTGAAATAAACTGGACACACATGTTTAAATACTGCATTGTTTCTCTGGTATGAGAAACTGAAAGTGTAAGTAAAGACTAAAATGTATTATATTGGGAAAGGGAAGAAAACATCCAAATGGGAAAGGGAACAAAAGAGGGGGAGGGGGAAAGGAACAGAGGGACAAGAGAAATAAGAAATGGAAGGAAAAAAATGGAAACAAAGCTTTTGTAATAAAGAGGGAGGAGAGGGTGAAGGGAGGGGAGGGGAATGGTAAAAAAGAAGCAACAAGATATATTATGTACAGGTACAAATCCTCTATGATCAATGTTATCACTATGTACATCTAAAATGTACCATTAAAATAAAATTTAAAAAACGAAAAAAGAAAAAAATGGAAAAAAATTACAATAGATGAAATTAGCAAGATTTTTAGATATGAAATCAATATTAAAAATCAATTTTATTTTTATATACTAGCAACAATTGGAAACTGATTTTTAAATATCCATTCAAAGAGAATAAAAGCTATCAAATTCTGTGGAATCAATCTAATTCCATTTAAAATAAGAGAATAATATCTGTTCTTACCACTTCTATTAGCATGTTTACTTGTAAAATTCAACAGTTGGCTCCAAGCCAATTCCTTTTCAACTATTTCCACAAAAATATTACCCCCTTGATCTTCAAACACTCCCACAGAAATACAGTCAATACAATTTAAGGAGGAAGGATAGAATTTTCCATAACTGATGCTAAAACAATTTAATATCTTCATTATAAACTATATAACACTCTACGTGACTGATTTGAAATTGATCAGAAATCTAAATAGTGAGGGAAAAACCATGAAGATTTCAAAAGAAAACACAAGAATGTCTGTTTGACTTTCTGTTGGAAAAAATTAAGCAGGACAAATAACTAACAGTAAGAGAAGTTGATAAATCAATTGTATTAAAACTAAATCATCTGTTTCCAAAAGACAACAAGAACATCCAGGTGAATTGGCAAGGAACAGAGTGAGCAAAGAAATCCAGTGACAGTGAATATTTTTGAAAAAGACCCAGATCCAGAATACTTTTTTAAAACTCAAACCAGTTTTTTAAAGGACTAACAACAATTTTTAAGGAGGAAAACTAATTGAGTAGCCACTTTACAAAGGATGATATCCAAGTAGCTAATAAGCATATAAGAAGTGCCCAATATTATTATTATCCAGAAATTTTAAAAATTAAAAGCTAAGATAATACCATACTACACACTGAACAGAGTGGTTAAAATGAGAAATACTGAAAATAACAAATATTTCATCCTTACCTAAAAATCACTGATGAGAGGGCAAATCGGTTTCTTATTTGAAAACTAATTTGGTAATATTTATAACCCTAAACATGCACTTATCCTGTGACTCAACAAATCTATGCCTAAGTATATAGCCAAGAGGAGTAGTGTATACAAACAAAATGCACTTTCAGAAATTTTTATAATAACCTTATCAATAGTATGCAAAAGCTGAAAACAAACCAAATGTCTGTTATGAAGATAATTGATAAGCAAATTCCTGTATACTCATACAAAAGAATGCATGCTAAACGACAATAACTAACAAGCAAATTATGGATGAATCTGATGTAACATTCTATATTTAGCAAAAACTAGGCATTAAAACAAAATGTGCTGAGCTGAGGATATAACTCAGTGGTAGAACACATGTCTAGCACGAATTCAACACTGATTTCTAACTCAGCAAACAATAAAATAAAGGTGCTATTTATCATTTATATAAAGCTCAAGAATGGGCAAAATGAATCTATGATGATAAAGGTAAAAATAGTGGATATTTCCAGGAAGAGAGTGAACAGTAGAATTTACTAGAAAAGAGCAGAACATTCTTAAGTGGTGAAAATTTTGTTTCTGGGTCTAGGTAGTGGTACATAAGCACAGCTTCATATATGAGAAAAAGTTCATTGCACATCTAAATCTGTGCGTTTTGCTGTATAAATTTACACTTCAATTTTAAAAAGGGGTACAATATTGCTTCGTTTACCTGTATTTTACTGATTTCCCTTCATAAGTGTCCTGAATACCATTACATTATGCAAAGTACAATCTTTCCTCACACTTTCTTTCATTCCTTTGGTTAGATACTGACACCATTCCAAAGGGGGAAAAAAATAAACATTTTTATCCAAACTTTCTTTTTTCTAAAAGAAGAATACCATAGTAGTCAGTATGCACTAGAGAAACAGATGTACGCAAGATATACGAATATGTAAGAACTTACAGACTGGCTTACAAGGGCTTCCTACAGAGTCAGACGTGGAAGAGTGCAGAGGGTCAGTCTGTGCCTGGAGATCTGAAGGGGCCAGCCAAAGGCCTGGAGCTCACTGCAGTGTCCCATACAAGTCCCTATCTGGAACCCAATAGGTCTGTGACGGAACCTGAAGAGTCTGTGTTGGAAGCAAGGAGATTATGTCCAAGGTGAAGGCAAAGTCAGGAAATAACATCCAAGTATAGGTGGAGCTCCTCCAAAGGAGCTGAAGCAGATCTATCCTTCTTCATTCCCCTTTTTACCATCCAGGCAGTGAGCCACCCTAGGGTGGGTCTTCTGCACCCCAGGGTGTAGAATCACTGAGCCGATTTAGTTAAGCTTCTCTTACAAGTTGACACAATCAATCAGCCATCATAAGTACTTTCCAAAGAAAAGTTCATAAATCCAAGGATCTTCCAAAGAGTAAACATGTCATTGCTTCAAGAAGAACTTTTATACCAGTAATGTGTTCTGACCAATAAATTGTCCTTCTGATTCTCTATATAAAGCTGTACCACCATTTACTCAATACTCTGCATATACGACCTATCCCTTTCCTTTATACTCTACTATTAGAGTATCACTGATACATACAATGCCTTAAAATATAATGGTACTTGCCTGCCCTAATAGCTAATTGGTTGCTATAGATCTAATGGCTCACTCGCATTCAGAGCTATCTATTGCAAAGTACCGTATTCAGACCCTTGAAGTGAGGCTCCAAGTTCTACTTCCCTTTGTCTGGAAATAATGAATGAAGCTTGTATCCAAAATCCTCAAGTCATTTAAGTCTTTTTATTTAAGGTATAATAAGTTACTCTGGGTCTATCGGGCTCTGTGCAACATTTTTGATGAACGTGGATCAAAACATAGTTCCCCTTCTCAGACCCCAACATTTCTAAAACATTCATCTTTTTTTCAAGTCCAGGGCAACCATTTTTTCATACTTACAAAAATGATATTTCAAACATTAACGCATGAAAAGTTGCATGGTATGGCTGTGAATAGATTTATTTAAATGCACAGAATAACAATAAACTTCGAAATGAAATGGGTCATGGAAAAGACAGAACAGGAAAGCATAGCTGAAGGAAAGCAGAGTAAATTGGATTAAAATTCAAGGGCCTAGATTTCAGTCCCAGCTGTGGCAAAAAGTGTATGTGTGTGTCTTTGAATAACCTACAGAATATTAAAGAATCTCCAGTGGGTAATGTATTTGTATGCAAAGCTGTGTTAAATGATTCCTTCAGCAGACTAGAGATTAAATTCTCTATTTCTATAGAAATGATATCCATAAAACAACAAATGGTTGGAATAGTTGGGTGGGTAAGCAGTAGAGAGAATAAGTATACTTAAAAACAAGATTTTATTTTGGGGGTTGAGGGTGCCAGGGATCAAACTCGGGGCCTTGTACTTGCTAGGCAAGCGCCTCTACCACTGAGCTAAATCTGCAACCCCTAAAAACAAGATTTTAAAATTTCCTGCAAGTGGAGGGTAAGAAAAAGAAGCAACAAGATATATCATGTACAGGTACAAATCCCCTATGATGAATGTTATCACCATGTACATCTAAAATGTACCATTAAAATAAAATTTAAATAATAAAAAAGTAAAATAAAATCAGCTACAGGGAAAAAAAAGTGGAGGGTCAGAGAGCACTAATGAAAAAAAAGTGCACATCCCACCCTGGGCACCCAAAAGCAGCGCAGCGGCGCCTCCTGACCGCGGGATTTTCCAACCAGGTGAGAGAGAGGGCCCGCGCTAGAACAAAAGACTGCAGCCTGGGCCCACGCACCAGCAAGGTCTGAACCCATCAACATACATAAAATCTAGGCCTCCTCTCTGGTGACACTATCTTCTGCTGTTCTCCCACCCACACTCTCTCTTTTTTTTTTTTTTTTGGTTGTCTGTATGTTTGTTTTTTCCTCCTCTTTCTTCTCCCATTGTCCCTCTTTTAGCTTTTTTCTTTGTTACTTTCTTTAACCTTCCCCTCTCTGAAGTCACCATTACCAAGTAGAGCCAACCATAACCTTGTCATTAAAGATAACCATGGAGGACTAAAGGTTATAAGAATGAAGAAACACATATACCCAGAAGAAACCGCAGAAACAGACATTCCCAAGGAGGATGCTATTACCTAACTTTTTGTAACCTCATACAAAGAAAATATCAAACCAACTCAGAGAACAAACTAAAAGGGGTAAAGTACATATGTATACAAAGAAAATGACCAGACATAGAACCAAAACGCAACCCCAGACCCCCAGCCCAACC
>PVJO010007191.1:0-83577 GCA_004026905.1 Hystrix cristata | reverse complement strand
GTTTCTTGAGAACATACTCTTAAGTGAAATAAATCGGACACTCATGAACACGCATCGAATTGTTTCTCTGATATGAGAGACCATAATTGTAAATAAGGACAAAGAGGTGTAATAGATATTATATAAAAGGAGGATGGTGAGCAGAGGAGAGAAGTACTAGAAAGAAAGAAGGGGAAAAGCAGAAAGGCAACAGGGGAAAGAGAGGGGAAAGGGAGAATATGGAAAATGATGAATGAACCTGATATAAATAGGGAGGGAGGGAGGAGAGGGGAGGGGCAGGGGAGAAGGGGAGAACCAAGATGCACCATGTATAGGTACAGAATAAATGTAATGAATGTGACCAATGTATGTAGAATGTACCAATACATGCTCTTGGTTTAAAATTAAAAAAAATTATAATACTATCTGATATAAGGAAATATTTGAGACAGTTCTACTAAAAATGAAGAGGGTAAAGAGAAATAAAGGGAGGAAAGTTTTCTGGTATAAATTTAGACTGGGTGTCAACACTAGTTGGTTTTAAGTTACACATAGGTATAATGTAATAGTACAACAATTACTAAAGACACTATGTAAAGATATACACTCAAAAACACTCTAAGTAAATAAAAATGAGATTCCAAATAATGTTGAAGCAACTAAGAGGAAGGCAGGAAAAAGTAAACAGAGAACAAACAATATAACAATAAAATGGCAGATTTAAGCCCTAATGTATCAATGCTCACATTAAATGTGAATGATCTGAATACACCAACTAAGGACAGAGATGGCCAGAGTATATTTTTAAAATGTGCCAATTATAGGCTGTCTGCAAGAAACTCACTTCAAACACGATATAGGCATGTTGCTGCAAATAGTTCTTTACTTTTTGAATTTTAACCATGAATGTGCATTTGTTTTTCAGTTTATTGTTTAAAATGTATATTGCACCATAAAGAAGCAATTAATTCTCCTCTGAGCAACAGAAGTAGGTCAGGAAAGGCTACAGAGCAGGGATCAGTAAAGTGACAAAGGAGGGCTCAAGGGGAAAGAGCAGGGAAGGTCCAAAGGAAACACTTCCACATAGACTGAAGAGCCCAGAGCCCAGCACACGTAGGGTTTTGGCTTCTGCTCACCTGCTCTTCTAAGAGATACTGCTGATCAAACTCTAAGGAGTAAAACTCAATTGGAAAGTTGCAGGGATTCTTCACTATCACCTCGGCCTCGTCTCCAGGAGCAAGAGGCAGCAGTGGTCCCAGTTCCAGAACTGAAGCACTAAATTCCAGGTGCGGTTCCAGACCTTGTCCATGTACCATCAGAGTAAGCTTATGAGCACTCTGGGCAATCTGGAACGTCAAAGTTTGGCTGTAGAATTTCTGGAAAATATGAAAACCAAACAGGAATCTGCACTTGTTCTTGTTACATGCCATGTAAAATGAAAACCAGTAAAGGGGAAAAGTTTAATCATATTTAGATGAGAGACAATGAAAATTTGTCTTACAAAGCAGCATATGAGCAATTGCTATCACTGGGTATTTAGAAGCAAGAGCTCCATCACCTGCAGCAGGCCTCTGAGTGCTGTCCTCATGTCCCTTCGAGCTTCTCATGTGCTCAGACTTCTGACTGCCACTATCCGTACCTCTCATCTCATGGGCCCGCCTTCTGGGGGCGGTGCTCTACCAATGACTTGCGGGAGTCTGTAGAAATATCTTAGTTCCTTTGGTCATTGGGAGAGATGATTCTGAAGTGAGCACTTTTATATTTCCACCCCGAATCTGGCAGAAGGCAGAGCTGGGGCATTTAGTCCATCTAACAGAATCAGATGCAGAGAGATAGTGATATGTAACTACTCACGTGCTTTCTCAAAATGGTACAGAAACCTACTTTCCATTTGGTGGTTCCTAACCTGATTTCACTAGAGAATCTACTAAACTGCAGATTCACAGGCCTTATCCCTAGAAAATCTGGCTCCCCTGGGGGCAGAGCAAGGCTGGGTCTCTGTGGTTTTAAACCAAAGGTTCAGGTCATTCTGATAGAGCTGGGTGCATGACTTGAGTGTGGAGGCTGTGAGTTGCTTCTCAATTTGAAGAGCTTTCTTAGCTTAGGGGAAAAATCAGATGGAACCGATGTGTATGGATGTGTCTACACACACAGAAAAATATTTATTGCTGGAGACAATAAGAGAACAAATGATTGGCTAAGAGAGTGTAGTTATGGGTTCAGCACCTTATGACCCGAACTTCTATATTTTGACCGCTATTTATGAAAAGCTTTCTAAAACATTTCATTTACCTCCTTGTTTTCCAACCTGGAGTATTCTGAAAGCATGTCATGATGTCTAAGAGTTGCTAGCATGAACGCCAGTGGTATTTTTGTACTGCTGATGTTGAAGATACAGGTGCGGACTCTATTGGTTTTGGGACCAGTTCACTCCTTGAATACAGCCAGCCCATTCTCCCAATTGGTAGAAATTAACTTTGACCAATTCCAATTAAAGATTTGTGGAACTATCTGAGAAAAAAAATTTTGGGGGGGGGCTACATTTGCTGATATTTTCTTTCATTTGGTAATGGAAAAAAAAAATCCGAACTCTTGATTAAATGCTTTTACAGTCTTGAGACTCTAGGTATAAAAACATATTTTTGATTTTCATATAAAGGATTCAGAAGAATTTTGATAATGATAGGAATATGGGCTCTCTTGTAGAGATAAAAGTCATTCATTTTTCCTTTTTTTCCTCACTGAAGATTCTGAAGCATTTCCTCAAAGACATTATCAGGAAAATGAGTGTTCACCACAGATATTCTAGAAATTCACATTAAAAAATAGAAGAGATAAAACATTTCTCAAGTGTTAGGCTTTGAATAAAAGATTTTACAGTATAACTTCTTGAGATTATCTCTGCTCTAGGATTTTATTATTTTTACTGTGTTGTTGGTCAGGAGTAGATCTGTGCTCACAGTGTTTATAAAAGAAATGTCTATGAGGCTTGAGGGGAGATAGTCCACCAGGAAGTACTTCCCAGCATGACTACTGATGGTAAGAATTAATAGTTAATAGTTATTGAGACACTCACTGTACATAGAGCAGCATGCTGTGTATTTTATTCAATGCTATTAATCTTCAGAACGATCCAGAGATAGCTGTTGCAAGTCAACAACAATTTATCTGAAACCGTGGGGGCCAAATGCTTTCAAATTCAGGTTTTCAAAAAGGCAAACACAGTGCATATACGCTGTGTTACCTGCTGCCCTCTGCAGAGTCTTGGGAAGGCCCTCTGTAGTCAAACACATTTCTATTTCTGCAGTTGCAGTGTTTGACTCTGAAAACCAAGTGGGATAAGTAAAGGCAAAATAGTTTTCTGTCAGTTCAGATAAGATTTTTGTGCCAAGTAAGTTTTGATCGAAAATTTATGAAATCCTTTGTCCAGCTTTAGGGAGCTTATTGGATTTCAGAACTGCAATGAGGGATTTTTGACATGCGATATTATTACTTTTTATTTTATCTTTGAACAAACTGAGGCTTAGGGAGGCTAAGTAATTTGCTCAGATGCGCAGTGTGTAGATACAGAGGCAGAAGGCCACTAACATATGGCTGCTGGTAAAGCTTGACATGTTAGATCTGGTGATTCTAGACCACCAGGCCACACAGCACCTACGTGAGCAGGATATACACAGGTTCCCTTGAGACTTAGGCTAGCATAGACTGAGTAAAGGGAGATCCAGAGCATTTCAACAAAGCCACATTTCCTTCAAGCTCACCTCTTCTTGTGGCATGAATTTCACTTGCACGTTGGCCATCTCATCAGGACTCAAGATTCCAGATGTGGGCTGGATCTCAAAGATCCGAGACTTTGGCTTTAATTCAGCATGTGGTTTCCGTCTTAAGTATTTTGGCATGAGTTTCTCCAGCTGGTTTATAAATTTTAGATAATTAGATCATTATTGTTGGAGAATGGACTCATCCCATTCTACAGTCACAGAACTTACATTTCTGGACTATCTCTCAAGTGTCAGGAAACATGTAGCTACCAGAGGTACAAAGGTGACTAAGACTTCCTACCCAACAGTATGGCCTGGTGGAGTCTTGAATGCTGGCCTAAGGGCCTGGGCAATGGTTACCATGGGAACTCTTTAATCAGGAGATTGAGGTGATCAGAAGAATAACTGAAAAGGGGAAGGATGGGTAACAACACATTTACCTTGTTAATAGGATTTGGTCTGTGGACAAACCATTCACAAGGGACTTGGAGATGATTGAAAAGCTGAATCGTTTCCACCATGCACTGTCCGCACTGAATTGTGGCAAATTCCACTTTTTCACAAGACAATGTCATAGCAGGGATGATCACCTTAGCTCGGAGACAGATATGAACCGTTGGCCCTCCAAGCACCTGGAGTGAACATAAAATTGCTGTTATCTTGTGGCACGGGATTGAGGGAAGAATCCTGTCTCTGACATAATAAAGGGATCACCCTGGGGAGATTGGCTAGCAGAGCTGCAGGCCTGGAGGGTCAGGTGGGCCCAGCTGGTCCTCTTACCTTGATGGGCAGTAGGATTTCTTGGTTTCCCACAGGAAGATTAGCCCCTTGTGGGTCAAATCTTACTTCAAATGTTTCTGTTTCGCAGTAAGGCAGATTCTTTACACGATCTAGCTCAGTACTAAAGCCTGGATGAAGGCAAAAAAACATTTCTCTGTGAGAAAAGGAGCAGCTAACAGGAGCTGCTCTACATAGCTCCCTGCTCTGGGGCAGGATGATCAGACAATGTATCACTGAATGGCCAGCAAGTCCTTCAGTGGATCCCTGCTCCAGAAGGACAGGACAGATGGGTGGCTTCCTTGTTGGAAATGACAAAGTACAACAGGAAAGAGTTTCCCCAACCTGATTACCTGTGTCATGAAGGACACGCTTTTCTGCATGAAAGGACACTGGGAAACGACTGGTGTTGGTGATCTTGATCATGTGGGTTTGTACGTCCCCAAGGACAATGTAGCCAAAGTCCAGGATATACTCTGGCAGCTGGACTCTGAAACAGTGAGCAGGATCTCCTTATTAGTCATTATCAAGCCTGCAGGGCTACCTTTCCCAGAGTGAGAGAGTGTGAGGTTCTCTCCCATCACCTGTGCACAATTTTGTTCTCCAGACTGGAGAACAACTAAAGGTCATTAAGCTGGAGATTAGAGACAACACACTTCCCTCAGAAGTCCACAAGTCTGTCTTAGCCATCACCTCAGAACACACTCAGTGTAGGCCCTCATGGACTTGAAACAGGGCCTGAACATTAGACACAACTGGGGTCTAATGACTTTAAGAGGTAGAAACCTGCCTGGTTGGCTTGATGCTAGGGGATGGCAGATAACACAAGGCCTGTGGATTTCATTCCTAGGTGACCAATCATTATTTCAGGGAATGCTCTGCCACACTCTGAAACAAACACAGCACAGAAAGGTGCTCACTTGGATAGTTTGTGGCGACTCCAATGGCTGAAACAGGCATTGTCTGTGGGATCGGAGGTGATTGTTTTCTGATGTTCCAGAGCAAAGGCTTGGATTATAAGTTGGTCTACTTCCATCTGGAGATAAGCACTTAACTGGAGAAAGAGAGGAGAGCAATTCAGCAAATTGTTCTAGAACATGAATTCTTCCCCTGTCACACATAACAGAAATTTATTTTTACTGCCAATAAGTGTACTTTAGTGCTGTCCACACTCTCCAGAAGCACTTAAATGCTGCTCCATGAATCGTCCTCCCAATCACACTCAACAATCCTTACTATTATCTGAAGAATGAAGCATTGGAAAGTGAGGAGGGTTGCATCGCCCCTGTCATCTGCTTGGAACATGAATTCTTGATGGGAAAATATTACTACTAAACCATTAAAAATTGGTTGTTAAGTGGAGTAAAAAAAAAATCTTAGATATTTACAATGCATTGGGGTCCTCCAAAGGGTGTCAGTGTCTAAACAGATGTATAGTATATTTATGTATAGTATATTTAAAATGTTCACGAGGGTGGGGAGTATGGAATACTTACTCCTCTGGAATAAAAAGGAAAGAACTATCATGTACCAACAATCTGGATGGATCTCAAGAGCATTATGCTGAATTAAAAAAAAAACAATCTCAAAAGGTTACCAACTATATGATTTCATTTATATGACATTTTTTAAGTAACAAAAGGATAGTGATGAAGAACAGATTAGTGGTTGCCAGGGGTAAAGGATGTGGAGAGAGAACAGTGCTGTAGCTACAAAGGTGTAGCATGTTAACACAGATGCAAAATAAGAGTCATAATTCTTGTTGACAATTGGGGAAGAGGCTTCACTCATCTTTTTTTTTTAGGGCATTTACTTTAGAAAAGTAATTTTTAGAAAAAGTAATTTAAGATACTTCTGTCATTTTGAAATGTATATAAATCTTTTTTTAAAGGCCTGGAAATGTCTTTCTCAGTGACTTTCACAAGCACCTAGGAGTCAGTTCCTCAAAATGCAGTCATCAAGGAAGATGGAGTTCTGAATCTCCCAGTTTTTGTGGGAGGACAGGCACCTAAGTTTCATAAGAGTAGGATAAGAGAGGCTTGTTTTTCCTCAGGATAAAGCCACTTAGCTAACACAGGGAGTCATCCTAATTGTCGCATGAGTTTAGGATGAACGAATGGAGGATGAATGATGTCAAGTCCTCTGCTTGAGGACTAGTTATTGTTTCTGTGAGAACATGTATGTGACAGGCTGAATGTGGCTGGCTATGGGAAAAGGGAAGCCCTCCTGTCTTTGCAGTCTCTCAGTAGACTGCCTATTGTCCAAGTCACATTAGGCTGTAATGCTCGTTAAATAATAAAATTGTTTTCTTCATCTTTTATCTTTGTGGTGAGGTTCCTCTTAAGTTAGAAAGAGATTTTGGTTTTAATTCTATTTCCCCAAGAAATACATGGAGTCCGTGGGTGATGGAATAGTCCTGCATTTTAACTACAGCGGTGGTTAAATAAATCTACACAGCAGATATAATTGCTCAGAACTACACACACAGGCACGTATAACTGGTGAAGTCTAAGTAAGCTTTATGTCTTGTCCCAGTGTCAATTTCCTGGTTTGGATAATGTACTAGATGTTACCACTGGAAAAACATTGTTTTGCAACTCTCTATGAATCTATAACTATTTAAAAATAAAAAGTTAAAAAAATCAAAGTATTGAAAGGGTATTTCATTTTATATATAACGAAAATATTTTGCGGAGGAAAAAAAATGTCTAAAAGTGATTTTAAGCAGGTAGTAGTGTTTGATAATGAAAAAGCTTGAAAAATCTCTTGAGAAGGATCAAACCTTAATCCAAGGTCCAGCAGGGAAGGTTAATGTGTGACATGACCCACAATGAGAACGGGGGTGAAGGTGGCAGCTGTGTCAGACTGGGGACAGTGCTCCCAGCCGCCTGGACTCTAGAACAGCCATGCAGGCAGTGTGGCTCCTGGGCCTGGAGTGGCGGACTCGGCCCTCTCAGAAGGACTGGTTTGGCTCTGCAGGTGCCTTCAGATTCACAGAGGCCCAGGTCCCGATCAGAGCCACAGGCAGAGACAACTATTTTAAGGAGCATCCTGGGAAGTGATGAGCAGGGGACACATCAGTGCTGGCCCTCAGGGATGGCCAGAATAAATCTCTCCTCCTTTAAGTTGTGGATGTCAGGTCCTGTGTCTCAGTGATGGGAAAGTTGCCTAATACATTCCCCATTTCAGAACCACTTGACCACTCTAAGGGTCTCCAGCTACATATATCATTCTTCCATGGACAATATTCTCACATGTGTTTGCACTGTAAAATCAGAGCACAGGGAGTGAGCAGTATTCCAGGCTAGGAATAGACTGTTGGAGAAGAATCTCAGGGGATGGTGATAGGTAACGTTTTGGGATTTTGCTTTCCCATGCTACTTCATAATTCAGCCTTTATTTACAAGCCAGTCCGTGTCCTCCCTCTCTTGATTACCTTTTACTATGGCTCCTACTCTGTGGCACCATGCGATCCTAAGTTTTCCTGAAACTCTTTGGCTGTCCTGTTCCCCACGCAAGAGTTGGCATACTAGAGGGCTCCATTCTTGATGCAATTTCACTTGTCTATTTTAGGAGTGCTCCATTTGGAATCAGCCCTCTTCCTTTCTCACTTTATATACATTCTAGGAAACCCCACCCTTTCCTCGGATTACAGTGACCATCGATGACTCTCAAGTCACTTTCTCCAATCTCTCTCTCCCAGACCCATGGGGGTATCTCTAACTCCCTACTGGCTGATGTACAGAGATCTCATGTTCAATGATCAACCATGTGAACTCATCTCCCCCCCCCATAAAATCGTGCTTCTCCTAAGTTTCCTGTTGCCTCACCTTGTCATGTGACAGAGAGATTTACAGGTCACCCCTGCCTCACACCATATCCAATCAGTTCCTAATCCCTGGCCATTCCAACTTTGGAATGGTTCTTGAGCCCATCCAATTGTCTCCACCTCCCACTGTCATCACCACTATTTCTACCACCACCAACTCTTTCCTAGAGTTATCCCACCAGCTTTTTAAAAAATGGACTCTCATTTCCTCAAGCCCTGTTCCCTCAAAGCTCCATAAGGCAGCTAGAGGGATTTTTTAAAAATGTAAATGTGATTACACCACCCTTCTGGTTGAAATGTTTGGTGGCTTCCTGTTGCCCCTGGGAAAAAGTCTAAAACCCTTAGTAGGTTCTCCAGTAGCTTTTCACCTTTGTAGGCTCATCTGACCTCCCTTACATGCCCTCTTCTTTGTCTAAGCTATATCTTCCTCTTTTCCCCCTCACATCCCTCCTGCCCCTGGACTTTGGCACACACTATCATTGCCCACACACATTCCGTGCAGAGGGAAGCTAGTCTTACCTCCGAAGAGTCATCCTCAGGCACATCCTCAGTTACCATGTCAGAGTGATCATGAGTTTCATTTTTGTTGTACTCTTTTTCCACATTTTTTCTGGCTTGATCCAAGAAACTTTTATATTTCTCATTGCCTGTGGAGGTTGGAAGGAGAAGGGAATTGGGATACTCAGGGAAGTATGAATCATACCCCAAACACTGACTCTCAGTTCAGGGTGAGGTGAGATGGGAAGTGAACTTTTAGATGCTTTACCTGCCATGTTTTCCCCTTCTACTTAGAGAATGAGGATGTTTGTATCCGAGACCTCCTGAGTGTCATGTGATTAAACTTGGGTGAACCAAGCTGAGTCTTGAAGACTTAAAGGGAGTGACAGGCCATTTGGGACTTTTCTGGCTCCAGCATTGAAACCTCTACACTCAGGGTCATCCTCCTGCACTGCCCTACAGAGTTGGTCAAACTGGGGCACCTGGTTACTCTTTAAATCAGTTTTCATGTTTTTTTTTTAATTAAAAAAAGTTTTCATATTTCTTAAATTTCAGTTAGCAAGAGAATATATTTGGGTTGCGTTGCTTTAACTAAATCTAAATAAGCCAGGAAGGCAATTGGTGGAGAGACTTAAGACACTCAAATTCACATTAAGCTGGAGCAAATTCAAAAGCTTTGGGGGTAAGGCAGTCGAAGTGATCACAATGTCTACTGTAAAACGGTAGGAAAAGCTGAGACCGAGGCTGACTGCAGCAATAAGACAAACTAATGACATTCAAGTTTAAATTATTTTAAAGCCCTTATTGGTCAAGCTATGTCTATGCCCTGATCAGACCAGTTGGGCAACCGGTTTTCAAAGTATGTGGCAAAGGACTTCCTTCTGATAATCACAGTTGGTTCTTTGTATCTGTAGCTTTTTTGTCTTCAGACTTAAACAACCATGCTTCAAAACTATTGAGAAAAATTGTGTCTGTAGTGAACATGTACAGACTTTTTTCTTGTCATTATCCCCTAAACAATATAGTACCACAATTTACACTACAGTAGTACCACAACTACAGCACTTACATTGTACTAGGTATTAAAAGAAATCTGGAGATGATTTAAAGCACATAGGAAGATATGCATAGGTTATATGCAAATATGATGCCATTTTATACAAGGCACTTGGGCATCCATGGATTTTGGCATCTAAGGGAGGTCCTGGAGCCAATTCCCCTTGCACACTGAGGGACAACTGTCTGCGGGGTGGGAGTCACATTTCTCTGGCTATAACTCTACTTACTAGAGTGCAATGTAGTCTTAGTTTTATTAGCATTATATTCGTGTCTTCAAGGAGCAAACATTTAGAATTTAACAGATGATCATGAACAGAGAAGTGAGTGACTTGAGTGAATGGGGCAGAAGGAAGGCTGGGGAATGAGGGCTGAGACAAAGCTTTGCAGGGAAAGTGGATTCTGAGAAGCTCCAAGAGGGGTTCACAGAGATGATGAGAAGTTTCTCTTGATCCTTGATGTCAGGAAGGAAAAGCCAGAGAGTCTATGGCTGAGTTGGGGGCTCCATCAAGACAGAAACATAAGCCTGGTACAGAAGGATGACTCTGGAACCCATGCATGACTAGAAAAGCCTTGGCTTTTCTTAATGTGTCACTTGGCCTTCAAAGCATGTAATGCCAAAATAAGAGGTCAGTGACTGCCTTTCTGTGCAGTTATATTTTGAGAATTCTACACCTGGCAGGTAAATCAGCTTTCACCTCTCAACTGGGAAGTCAGCTGAGCACGTGACATTAGGAAAGGGGACTCAGGGGGTGGCTGAAAGGCACATGCACTGGACTGAAAGGTCTTTAGAGGTGAAACTGTCTGATCCCTCTATACATAATTCAGTGATGGTAAAATTGGCCAGGGATCTTAGTTTGGGTCTATCATAGGATATAGCTTCACCTTATTACACTCAGTCAAATGCAACTTTTACCTTCACCTTTCTTTTTTTTTAGCAATTGAGGAATAACACAGAAGGGCACTAGAGGGCATTGCCAGGTAAGTAAATCAATCTTCAAAGGAGCAAAGCCCAAATGTACCATTAGTTCCACAGTGGGGACAGACTCAGGGCAGTGGTACCTCGGAGGTTCCTGGGGAGATCCAGGTTGATCCGGGGGAAGATCCCCTCTCCACTCAAAGTGACATTTTCTGGGTCCAGGTGGGCAATCTGTATCTGGAAGCTCCTTTGAAAGACCTCAGGTATTCCGGGTAAATAGTAAACCTTCAACACTTGCTTGGTGTATGAACTGATAAAACCCTGAGCAGTAGAAAGACCAGAGAGAATGTGGGATTTATAAGTGGACTTATAAACAGGAATGTGAGGGCCCAGATAACCCCAGAGGCCAACTGTCCTGGTTCTTCTCTCCTTATGCACCTCCTCCAGGTCTATTCCTGTGACGCCCTAAGGAACTGACAAGAAGTGATAGCAAGATAGGCAACATATATAACAGATATCTCATAAAGGAGGAAACACGAAGAGCAAAACATGCTCATCCTCATAATTCATCAGTAAATTCAAATGATCATAGTAAGAAGTTTTAAACTACATGATTGACAAAATTTACTAAGTTTTGGTGAGACTATGCATCACAAGAAATCTTATAGAGCTGTGGTGGGAATGTCAGTGGGAATAAGCACCGGGAAAAACACTTTAGCATGACTTTATAAAGTTGAACACACACATAGTCCATGACCCAACAATTCTACCCTAGAAAAATTCCTAGGAAAACTCTTCTATCTGTGGACCAGGAGACACAGAGGGAGAATTTCACAGAAGGACTGTTTTTACTAGCAAACTGGTGGTGGTGGTGGTGGTGGTAAGGATCAAATGTGCTTTGATGAGGAAATGGAAAATTGATTTCAATATGGTTAGCAAAGAAATATTACTCAGTAGTGAACTATAGCTACTAGAGGTGAGTCTTAGAAACACAATGTTGGGTGAGGAAACCAAATTGCACCAGATTACATTGAATCATGACTTTTTAAAAATAAAGCTCAAGATGAGCTAAGTCTCATAGAACGAAATCTCTATGAGGACAAATATATTTTTCTGATTTGTTTACCTATCTCAGGCACTAGAAATATGCTAAAGAAAACTATTAGTTGCTTAAAAGTTTTGATAAATCAACAAAGCAAAGCACTTTGAGGATATATACATAGGTAATAAAACTATTTTACAAAGGGAATGATAAAAACAGAATTCAGATTAATGGTTACTGGTTACAAGGGAGCAGGGCCACGAGATAGGAAATGAGCCCAAGTGGTTTTCAATGTAGTAGATTACATGCATATCAACACATAAGTAGATGCAAACATATTAGTAATCTCCCAATTTAAAAATGCTAGTAGGTTCATAGGTATTGTGCTTTATATGTCAAACATTTTACATAGATTTCTTTTGTATATATAAAATTTTATCTACTAGAACTTTAAAAGTGATGAATAAGATAAAAATACAGCCTCTAGGCCAGTAATCAGAAAATAAAAGGCAGGAGAATTGCATGATTATAAATAACCAAATCTGATTGGAATCTGAACTGGGGAAAATAATACTGGTCTGAGTCCCAGTTATACAAAAGTTTTTCAAAAGTCATTTTTGATAGGAATCACCACAATTTTTGAACATAAGTAATGTGCATAAGATTGAAGAAAAATGAGAGAATGAAGATAAGAAAAACATTAATAGGGGGCTGGGGGTTTAGCTCAGTGGTTAGAGTGCTTGCCCAGCAAATACAAGGGCCTGAGTTTGATCCCCGACACCAAAAAAAAAAAAAAAAAAAAGAAAAACATTAATGAAGGGCTGCATAAGTAACAGTAATGATAACATGTTGGTATGTACCTATATACATTTCATTTAAACACACACATACACACACACTCAGGCATACATACACATAAGCTGGGATCCAGTAATACTAATAGAGTAACTAAACCTACCTTAACCCCACACCTGGCTGTGACAGTTAAATGTCATTGCCATGATTCTCGTGAGAGGAATTGCTTTCCTCTGCCTCCACTCTCTGTTGTGGAGATGTTGTCTAAATATGTTCCTTAATGTTGGCTATTTCACTGCATAGAACTGACCCATATCACCAAATTTCCCAAGACAATCACCCACAGGAAACATTTTATGAAATTTTACACATGTTGTGGGACGTGTGTGTGTGCACGTGCATGAGTGTGGGTGCACATGCGAGTATAAGGGGCTGCACTGTGGAATCAAACTGCAAAACATGCCGTTTCATGTCTCTGGGATTTATCCCTACTCGTGCACTCTCTCTTCTCCTCATCCCTCCTTTGGGGAATCTGCAGCACTTAGTGATGTGTTTTCCCAGCAAAACCAGCACTCTTGTGAGATCCTGGAGGGGAAACTTTTCTCTATTTTATTACACATTCAAAAATGCAAGTATACTGTTGAGTTATGTCAATATTTGTTTTCATTATAAGAATTTCGACTTCATAATAGGAAAACTGGCATATAGAAAAGGAAAAACATGCAGAGGGGAAAAAACAACCTCATTTAGACACACAAAAAGGCCAGGTCCAAAAGCAAGGGACCATGCAGATAAAGGTTAGCACAGCAGCTATGGGGCCTCTGTTCTTAGGAAAGCCAGCTGGTGTCAGGGAACGAGATGCTGGGAGGGCTCTCACCATTCCCCAATCAGACAGGCTCACTGTGCCTGAACTGTGCAAACGATGATTTGTGTTGAATGCCCTCCTTCTTTCTGGGTGTCTGGAATTTTGGTATGTGTCAGGCAGAGCTTGCTCATGTGACTGGCCCCCAGTAGAAACCCTGGACACTAATGGGCTCCCAGCAGCTCTCACATTATTGTCACAACTTCTTGAAGGTCCTGTGTGACTCCAAGAGAGAGGACCCTTGGAAGCTCGTCCTGGTTTCTTCTGACTTTGTCCCATCTGACTTTTCCCTTTGTTGATTTTACTTTGCATCTTTTATAATATAATAGATAATGTAATATTATAAATAATAGTTGTAAGCACAACTTATTGCTGCATTCTATGAATCTTCCTAGAGAAAATGGAATATATGACATTAGAACAAGTTCTGCCAACCTTTCAAAAAACAAACAATAACTAGTTTACAAACCACTCTAGAGAATAGACAAGAGAAAAAAATCCTATTTCTTCTTATGATATCAAAACTGTTTAAACATAGCATGGATAAGGAAATTTGTGCACCAATGATCACTTATTAACAAAGAGGCAAAGACAGTAAATATTAGCTTACTGAATTGAGATTACCTATCTACATACATATTTTAAAATGCAGATGGTAGCAAGTAATAAACTGTTATTCACATTTTCTCTTTACATAACAATATATCTTAAAATTAACTCAATGTTAGTACATCTAGAGCTGTCCTATCTTTTTAACTGCTGCATATTATTCCACTACACAGTATAAATACATTTAAAAAATTAGCTCCCTAATGATAACATTTAGTTTTAGTGTATGTGCTGCCGAAGCAAGCACAATGGCATTTGGTTTTGTTTCTGCTTTTTTGTTTTTGTCAGTATAGAGTATGTAGAATATACTCCACTGTACAAATCATTTTACAAATCGGGAACATTCATGTATGATAATTAGAAATAAAATTTCTGGGTAAAAGTAATTTTAGTAGATACTGCCAAATTGTTCTCTATGGAGTTAAATAAATTTACACAGATAGCAGCCATGTAAATTCAAATGCTTAAAAAGAAAGCTAGAGAAAAAAAGTAAGGAAATCTAGCAGTCATGATAAAAAAAAGAAAAAAATTAAGAAAATTTTTATAATACAGGAAATACAATGAAAGAAATAATACCAATAATTCCAATTACGGTACTGATAAGAAAGTGTTAAATCTCCCTATTAAAACCTAAGACTTGGTGTGCAGAGGAGAGGAGTACTAGGAAGAAAGAAGGGGAAAAGCAGAAAGACAACAGGGGAAAGAGAGGGGAAAGGGAAAATATGGAAAAGGATGAATGAACCTGCTGTAAATAGGGAGGGAGGGAGCAGAGGGGAGGGGCGGGGAGAGGGGGGAGAACCAAGACGCATCATGTATAGGTGCAGAATAAATGTAATGAATGTGACCATTGTATGTAGAATGTACCAATACATGTTCTTGGTTTAAAATAAAAAAAATAAAACCTAAGACTTTCAGAGAGGTTAAAAAACAAAATCCAACTATGTATATTTTATGAATGATAAACTTGAACTAGATGATGGGCAAATGATGTAAGGCAAAAAGAAAGCAGGAATCACAATACTGAGACTAAGTGGAATTTAACACAAAAGGTGTTAAAAGGAAACAAGAAGGCTATTTAAAATAAACAAAACATACAGTCCACTTTATGGTCATAAATTCTTTACATCACACAGAAACAAAAATATCTAAAACAAAACTTACCACATATTTGTAGAAAAAGGTGGAAAATCCACAAAACTTTTTATATACCACTCTCAGTCTCAGAAAAGTTAAACAGAAAAAGACACAGAAGATTTCAGTGCTATAATTACTTAGGGTAATGTAATATTTGTGATAATCTGGATACTTTAGATAGGCAACATTGTTTTCAGGCATTCATGAGATTAAACAAAATCATTTTATGCCACTAAAATACATAAATAAATTCACAAAATAGGAATTGAGTGTGCCATATTACCTGATCATGATACAAAAACCCTCAATATTAACATTAATAAGAGCTTAAATTACAAAAACAAAAACCTTAGTCATTTAGAAATAATAAAAACATATTTTACAATTATACTTGAAAATAAAACTAATTCTAGACAATTTAGGGCATAATGAAAATTATGATAGATATTCACACATATTTAAAACTAACTTCTAATTTTTTATCCATCATTTTTCTAAAATGTATCATCAGGCAAATAAATAGTCTTATATTTTTCAGTATTAATCAGGAAAGAAATAAAAGTAGCCATTCATCTTAGGGAGTTAGAGAAATAAAATTAAAGAGTAAATTCAAAAGAACAGCTAAGAAAAATTGGAAAAAAAAGAAGAAATGGTGGGGGGTAGACCTAACAGATATTAAGATGTATTTTAAAGCCACAGCAATTAAAATAGTAGAGTATTAATGTAAAGACAGACAAGCAGGTCAAAAAGGACTAGGGAGGCTAGCAATAAACCTAAATATATGTGATAATTTAGGAGAAAATGGACTTTTTCATCAATGATGATAGCATTCGTTATGTTAGGATTATAATATTATGAATAATTATACATTTATTCTTTATCTTTTAAAAATATTTTCCAGTTTCCCTGTAATAATTATGTACTATTTTCATGATGAGACAATTTCATCAGAAGTTCCTTAACACTGGTTCGTCAACATAATATGAACAAGGAACCAGGTGCACATTGGCTTTTAAAACACAAACACTGCAGTCTACTGGCGTTTTCACACCTGCTAATAAAAAAATTGCTTTTATTTGGTGTAGTTAGTGGAGGGAAAGCCTTTGGGAATTACAGGCAAGTGTGAAGATACCAGTGGAAATAAAATTAATTTTATTATCATGCAAAAAAAATCCATAGGTTGCATCTGTCTGGTTTACTGATGTTTCCCCAGTGCCTAGAAACTAAGCTAATGTAGGATTTAATTAATTCTTATTTGATGAGTAAGTGGCCTGGATTCATTTATTTTTGTTCCTTCTTTAGTTTTAATAATGATTTTTACGAAGTTACCTTCATAGTCCTACCTCTGGGGCGTGGCCTGTACCTTTGACTTGGCCCCTCCCACTGTCCACTCACCGACAGAGGCACAATCCGAGGCACCCCGGGGAGAAGGCTGTCTGGGGAAGACTGGTAATTAGTCAGAACCTTGAACTCGAAGCCGACTTTCCCGGTGTTCTTCAGTGTGATCTCACGCTCTGTGACCTGGTCGAACAGCTTGAGAAGAGAAGAAGGAAGTGTGATCTTCTGTCACTCACCTTTGGGATGCTGCTGTCACCCTGATGAAGGGAGATCAACACGCGCCTTACAGACACAGCCTTGACTCTGTGAGACAAACACTAGCCAACCCACATTTCAGCATCACAAAAAGGCGCCTCCTGGGGCAGGAGGACCACTGGCCTCTGGGTGCCTCGGTTTTGCCTTAGTACTTCTAATCACTGGTTTACTTTAGGGATGGCTGTGGGGCTAAATATTGAACTCTTGCATCTCTGATTCTTCACCACAGGAACTTGTATTAGAGAATCTTAAGGCAAGCTTTCAAAACTAAGATTTGCCTTCTTGATTCTGTTCTATAAGAAAAACACAAGATCAGAGTTCAGAATGTTCTGGAATGAATTTTTCCATTTATATGGAGACCATGGATATGATAGGCCAGTTGTGTTCTTTTTTTTTAATGAGATTTTGCTAACATAATTCACCAGCTATTATAGTAGGCCTAATAATAGTAACTGAGACCAGTTTAGGAGTCTTTAGGATAAGCTAGGACATGGACTAGCTGCTTCAAAGAATACACTAAAAAATGAACCTAAACCAGTTGCCCAGAGGACCCTGTAGATGAGGAAGGAAAGAGAACTCTATTTGCTTAGTACAGTGGAGACAGTCTCAGTTGGTGTTGGGTGAATCAGATTTTAGGCAGAATCTTCAATCTGAAAACATACATAATTCAATAACTACACATGCAGTAGCTATTAATGGAGGTCGAATCCTCATTAAATTTGGTAGGACATATGGTCTCTTAGTACGTAACACAAAATATAATTGGAGAAAGAAGGTGTGCAGAGAGAACTGATAATTATCCCAAAATGAAAATTAGAAAACACATAGCAAAGTTTATTCCTAAGTACCAAAGGGATATAAAATAAGAGAAGGTAACTGTAGGAAGGAGCTGAGCTGGGTCTTATAGGATGTAAAGGTTTGGGTTTGGCAGAGGAGAGGATGGCAGGGATAATAAAAGAGCAAGTATGGAGGTAGGAAGGACTGGGGTGAATTAGGGTCAGTGGGCCTGGCCAATTCAAATGAATGGTCTCCGAGGGGGAATTGCTATAGCAATGAAATTTCTGTGTAAGGGGCACCAGTTAATAGAGGGACTTAGGATATCCTCATCCAGGTGGAGGAATCTGGCCCTGAGTCACTGTGTGGCAAAGAAAGGAACTCATGGTGACTGAAAGCCTACATGGCACAGCACTGACCAGATACAACCTCCTGGTGAGATAACTACTCTACCTGCTCCCATCTTTGAAGTTGGTGGTGGTGAACCTATAGCAAGCGTGCCACAGAGAGCTGTTTGTAGCACTGAAAGCTCTAAAGGTTTGCCATCACTGTGGGGATACTTACGCTTGCAGAGGTTAGGTGGTGTGCCTGAGGTGACAGTAGGAAGCAAACAGGATATAAAACCAAGCTCTTTTCTCAATACCATATTGCTTTCCCGAACACTTCTGGGATTAATTGGTCATGGACCGATGGGATGGAAAGCAAGCTTTGGGAAAACTGATCTGGCAGTGATATTTGGTGGCTTA
Source organism: Hystrix cristata (assembly GCA_004026905.1). Taxonomy (NCBI): domain Eukaryota; kingdom Metazoa; phylum Chordata; class Mammalia; order Rodentia; family Hystricidae; genus Hystrix; species Hystrix cristata. The sequence goes on along the minus strand of PVJO010007191.1, from coordinate 65,203 downwards.
GTGGAAGAAGCTGTGAATGTGTTGCAACCCTTGCCTGCAGAGTGTCTGAAGGAGCTTGTTAGAAATTCAGATTCACAGGCCCCCAGCGCTACAGAATCAGAATCTGCACATGAACAGATGGATTTGTACACACATAGCATGGGATGAACTGCTGCAGTGGCTCAGGTATGGCTTAGTGGGTCCCTGCACTGTGGTCACAGAGGCCGGGAGATGAGAAAACTGACTCACAGTGGGCCTTGGTAGGTGAGGTAGCAAACACTGGACGTTAGAAGGATGTGGGGCCTGGGGGACAGCGCAGTGGGAAAGGCTTGGAGACACCACCTTGAAGGTGTGAGGAGGAGGCAGTGCCAATGGATGCACCAGAAGCTGGAACAGGCTTCTGGATAGAAACTTGAGCATTCAATATGCTGAGGTCCAGGAGCTGGTGAGAAAAGCAAGCAGAAATGTCTGGCAAATGACTGGCAGCAGGAGGATGATCAGGATCAGGAAAGCAGATTAGGGACCCAGGGCTGGGTGAGGGTGAGACTGCACAGAGGATCAGGGTTCAGGAGAGATTCAGGGACAAGGATTATTATCCGTGTTTAAGCCAAATCCAGAAAATCTCCTCCCTCTGGTTTGCGGTACCTGTAGCCCGTAGTTAATATCTTTGGTGTCAAAGGAATAGTTGATCGTGGAAGCCTGTCCCTTCAGTGTTATCTCATAGGTGGGCCCGCCTTCCACTTCGCACAGAGCTTTGGCCTGTGCAATGATGTCACAGTGTCCGTAGAAGGTGAATGATATTTGGTGGCTGCTATATGGCCGCAGGACTCCATACAGGGGCAAAATGTCAAACACCTGCAGAGAAAGTCACCCTGTGTGAGAACAGCTGCCAGGATGATGGGCCTGCGAAGGGTAAGTTAAAGTCCTGTCCACTGACAGTTGTATTCCTAACTCTTGTTTGACTCAGTTAGAGGTGACGAACATGGCACCCTGCACACATATGATGGGAATGGTGCTATCGGTGCTCTAGAGAGATATAAGTTTCTAATGTGGGACTAGGGGTCAGTTAGAAAAGTCGTACCAGACAACTTCAGGACCCAGGAAGCATTACTTACTTCTTCGATCCCCATGGAAACCAACTCCTCTTGAAAGATCCACAGAGGTTCTTCAAACACCAGTTGGCTCTCGCTACTTTCTGTTTCAGAAGAGCTATTTTTTCTTTCCTAAGAGATGAAGAAAAGCTAGTAAGCATTTATAGTGGATCATCGATGTGCAATTTCCCCATACGAAATGGAAGCATGTTGCATATGATCATAAAATAGTGCATTTTCCCTAGGGAGATAATAGGACAATGCCCCAAATGCACTTATAAGGACGTCTACTGCAGTGTTATTTATAAACTAACTGCCCATCAATAGAGGGTCACTTTAAATAAAGTGTACCTGGTACCTGTTCCCATGGAGGATCACACAGTGTATACTTATGGACTGTGACTGATGCATGCCACATGTTATTGAGTAAGAAAGCAATCCCATTCACCTCCTGTATCCGAAGATGTGAGTGGGCATAAGCGCATTTTGAGATTTGTGTACATACACATATGTGGGAGGTTGTCTGCTAATTGTTTCAATAGGTTTTTTTTTGTGAATGATGGGATTTTGAGGATTTTTTTTCTCTATTACTAACTTTTCTATGACAAACATCTTTGAAAACAGAAAAAAGAACATTTAAAAAAACAATTATTTAATATACTTACACACTCATTCTAAAAAAATTGAAAAATTTGAAAAGAAACCTCCAAAGAAATAGAAATCAATCAATGGGTTATACTATAAATATATGTGTATGTGTCTATACACTGTGTATAGATGCATCTATGTTTGTGTTCTGATGTTTCAGTTGACATTATAACATGAGTGTCACTCTCCCATGTGACTGAATAGTCTTCACAAGCATTATTTAAAATATTAAAAAATAGTTGATACATATACATGGTATAAATTTAAAGTATTCAAAAAAGCATATGATGGAAAAAATAAGACTCCCATCCCTACTCCTGAGTTCTTCAGCTTCCCTCCCTAGGTAACCATTATCCAGTTTCTGATATGTTCTTTTTAGTTATTTACTATGAACCAGTTCTAGGTACTAGGGAGACAACAGTGAACAAGACAGAATAAAATTCCTGCTCTCATGAAACTTGCATTCTATGTGTAAGCAAATATATTTATGTAATTATTTGAGAGATAAAATATACTGCCAAGTATTCCAGCTCCACAGCTGGATGTGTCTCCTCACTGATAAAATGGGAAAAGATAAAAGTATCCACTTCATAAAGTTGTTGGGAGAAGCAAAAGAGTTAATATAAAAAATGCTTAGAGGGGATGGGGATTTAGCTCAGTGGTAATAGCGCTTGCCTAGCAAGTGCAAGGCCCTGAGTTCGATCCCCAGCAACCCACCCGCCCCACGACAAATGCTTAGAATAGGGCAAAGCATATAAATGCTCTGTAAGTGTTAGTTGTTTTTATATACTTGGTAGCACATTATGCATCCTGTTTTGCACCTAGCATTTTAACTAAATATATCACAGATCAGAGATTTCATAATATTGCAGTGTGCCGATATAATTCAGCTTATTCAATTAGTCTCCTATTGGTGGAATTAAGTTGTTTCCACCTTTTCTTGCTTTCACAAACAAAGCTGTAGTGTACAAGGATAGTCACATGTCTTGATGTAAACACAGAGGCCTAACTAGAAAATACTTTTCTAGAAGAGGAACCAGGCTTTTTAGATTTTGATATATTTGCCAAGCTGTATGTCACAGAGGTTATGTCAATCATACTCTTCCATACAAAGTATGAACATGCCCGCTTGTGCCCTGCATTGCCATGACTGATATGAACACTACAGTATCTTAAAATATTATACGTCATCATGGACACAGTTATTTATTTTTCATTATTTTAAAAAATATTTTGGTATTGCTAAAGTGTTGTAACAAACATCTTTGCAAATCTTTGTGTCATGCTTTCCTTAGGGCATCATTCCAGAAGAATTTAAGGATATGCATTTTTAAATTCTCTTGATCATCCTGTTTTACTATGGAAATGACAAAAAATATTTCTTCTTTAGTAGCCTCTATTTAGGGGGTAGGAAGGACACAAGGTGACCCAGTTTTGGAGACACAGTAATTGGTTTTTCCACTACGGAGATCTGTGTCCTGGGCTCACACTGAGGTGTTGAGTCTAGAAAGGTTCAGCTGGGACGTGAGCTGGATAAAACTATACAGGCTCTTTCCGCCTCGACCTCACCGCTGCCCTTGCCTTTGTGCTCATGGATCTGCCTTTGTTTTGGAAAAGACCCACTCCTTGTCAACCCTCCCCCGGACAAAGGAACCTTACATCTGAGATCAGGGTAGATGCTCTGATTTTTTTCACTTCTTTATCTTCAGGCCCAGCATCTTCATCCATCAGGGAAGTCCTGAGGCATTTAATGAAATAGAGTCATTCATGTGGCAGCCTTGATTGCATAGTCTCAGCTATATCTCCCTGCCCTGTCTTCTTCTTTCCCTTTGCTACATACCCCAAAAGGAAGGGAAGGTTTCATTCATGGACTACCCTTCCTAAGAGATCAGCTGGCAGTGCTTGGTTGCCTTCTGCCCCAAAATGTGAAGTCTAGACCACTAAACTGGTCGATTTTCTGTAGGGTCCACCCCTTCTTTGCTGGAGGATGAAGGATTTGTCCAACTTACAAAAAATCCTATGAAGCTCCACCAAGTCTTCGGATGACTTGGATGGGTGAGTCCTCAGTGCTCCATGTTAAATTTCACAATTTACTGGAGCATTTTATTATGAGGACTTAATATTTGGTGGATTATCATATCTGGTTCTGCTTGTCCCCATGGACTTGATCCCAGCTGTAGACCCTGGCCCTATGCAGAGGGCAATGAGAAGGGCCCACCCCCAAATTAAGAATTCTGTATCCTCCTGAGAGAAGAGAAAACTCTCAATTCCCATCCCAGGGGGGATGATCCAGGGCCTATCACATAGAAGACACTCACAATTGTTAACTGTTCAGTGGTTGAATAAATACATGAGCATAGGTATTGAGGATGTAAGTCAGATTAGAGAAAAGAATGCTATTAAAGAAAAATCCATGCTGTTTTTTCATTTTTACTTACTTAACAGAATCAATTAAACCCGTATTGGTAGACTTGACTGTAGCTGGGACTGTTGGTGAGCTGAGAGATGGTGAGGTTGCTGGGATAGACTCTGTCTGGGACGTAGAGGCAGTGGTGAGCTTCTTTGGCCATGTCACAAACCTATAAAGCCTTGAGGGGACAGGGGGTGACAGAGGTGCACATCAACTTTTGTAAATTGTCGCCAAGTGGGCTCTCGCTTTCAAAAGTCAAATTCCAAATCTTAGACCAGGCAGAACTAGAAGGATCACCCTGTAACCTCCCTTGGATTTGCCTTCTTCAAGTCTTAGCTAAGGTTTCATTTGTTTCTAAAGTTTTCTGATCACCTGTTCCTCTGGGTCTGGTATCTCTCCTCTGAGTATCTACAGGCTTCTGGGCTCCTCTGCTTATACTCATCTTTCCCATCCTTGCTAGACTGAGGTCAATGATGAGTTGAATCAAACAGGGTATCTGGTTACAGTACCCAGCCTGGAGACATAGGCAGGCCTGGCTGGAAATTATGAGGGACCTGCTTCCAGATAACTGGAAAGCGGGGCCAGGACTAGGGTGAAACATGGAAAGCATCCCTTGCCAGGGGCCTGGAAATGCATGCTCTGCCTTTTCCCATGACATTACCTCCTACAATACGTCATTGGTGCCTTGCCTGCCTTGCCCTAGTCCTGGTCCCACTGCTGAGCTTTGCTACCACTCAAGTTCTCTGAGCGGGGGACCCCAGGGGAAAACTGGTGGCTGCACCTACTGGTGCTGAAGTCTGTCTGTCCAGGCCTCACTGATTACAAAGGCCTTGGATGTCACGAAGGCCAAGGTGGTGGGGTCACCCCATCCTTCCTATCACCCCCATTTTTCTGGATTCTTTTCTCCCCCTTTACTACTCATTTCAAGCCCCTGATATCACTTTCATCCCAGCTTCACTTGCATATTCATTCTGGCCTCACCTGGACTCAGAGGCTCAGCACAAGTATCACCTACTGTATGAAGCTCCCACCACCATCCAGCTTCCCTCTGCAGGAAATTCTCCCACCCTCTGAAGTGTCCCAGAATTTCATCTGCACTTCTTTTAGGATACTCTCAACTCTCCACAGTGTCCTGAGGTTAAATTTCCTAAACTTCAGGCATTCTACTACCACCTTCATGATTTATGCCATATTATTACCTAATAAAGCAATTTTACTGAAGACTAACTTACACACAAAATTCACTCGTAACCATACAGTTTGATGAAGTTTTACACACATGTGTACCACTATATGTATAGACAGAATGTTTACACTACCCTAAAAAGGTATCACGTGCTTTATGTCACTATAGATTTGCCCCAGTTTCATAAAATGGAATATACTCTTTTGTGTCTGACTTCTTTTGTTCAGCATATTGTTGAGATTCATCATGTTACATGGAAAAGCAGTCTTTTTTTTCTTATTAACTGAGCGGTATTCCATAGCATGGATGCTTATCCATCTTGTTGATGGATACTTAGACCATTTCCAGCTTTCGGATACTATCGATAAAGTCCCTATAAATATTTGTGTGCAAGTCTTGTGTGTTCAAACGTTTTCATTCTTGCTATAGTTTGGATCTGGAATGTCCCTTGAAGGGCCCTGTGTTAAACATTTGGATGCCAGCTTGGTGCCACTGGGCAGTGGGCAGTGAACTTTTGGAAGGAATGCTTGCAAAGGGGACAGTGGGCCTTTTTGGGCCTGCCGTCTTCCTCTCTTTGCTCCCTAGCTCATGAGGTGATTTTGCTCTGCCACGTGCCCCCAGCATGATACGCTGCATCATCTACCACAGGCTCCAAAGAGACAGGCCCAACTAACTGGGCTGAAAATTCTAAAACTGTAACCCAAATAAAAATTTTCTCTTTATAGGTTAAATATCTTAGGTATTACGCTAATGGAAAGCTAGCATATACTTCTTGGGCAAATTCATATGAAAGGAACTGCCAGGTTATACAGTATAAGTATATTTAACAATATAGGGAACTGCCAAAGAGTTTTCCACAATGGATGTACCATTTACACGACCGCCTGTAGTGTGTGAGTGTTCTGGTTGGTCACGTCCTCACCCATGTGTGGTATTCAGTCTTTTTAACCTTAGCCACTCAATAATTACATAGTGATAACACACTGTGTTTATTAATAGGCTTATTTTAAAGGAAATTTTTATATCATTATAATAAATGAAAACCCAGTATTATCTACCATTGAAAAATCAACTGAAAAAAATCTGTGTTATTTTCTTGCCTGGTGAAGGTTCTAAGCTGAGCCTTGCTTGCTCTATTTAAGAAGAAATATCAGTTCACTTTCCCCTCGAGAAAACACAGGGCTAGGATTGTCTATGGCTGGGCTCATTGCTCTACAACCATAGACGGGGCAGAACATCCACAGTGTTTCCTTTTCATAGATCCAAAGCACAGAGTCTAACACACAGAGCATGAGCTGAATAGATGTTTGATTGAATGGAGCGGAGATAGGTGGATGGATGGATGGGTGGGACAGTGAGTGGCTAAATGAGGACAACTGGACAGCATGCAGGGTAATATGGCTGTTCTGCACCCACATCTCCATCTCAGATGGCCTTGGAGAAGCGAAGAAAAGCTCTTTTCATCTTCTTTCATAAGCTTCCGTTTGGCTTGTTCCAGACCAGATGTCTCTAGCTGACTTTACCTTTGGCTGAAGCCACATCATTCTGGCTAGAGGATCAACGTTGGGCTGGATGCAAGAAAAATCTCCTGGGAAACATTTTAAAATAAAGATTCTTGAACCCCATCCCTTGGGTAGACTCTGATTCAGCAGGTCTCAGGTGGGGCCCAGGTGTTAAGATTTTTTTAGCCTTCTCAGGTGCTTCTAATGGAGAGCCAGATTGAGGAGTCACCATGGGTGGGAATGGCAGCACAACAGCTCAGGTCAGAGCTGATAATTAATGTGGGGTTAGTACCGAACCTTACTAGCTAGGGACAGTGAAAGTCAGCAGAGGACAATTCTGAGCGCTTATTAAATCACCCCAGGTCAGCAGAGATGCCCGGGGAGAGGACCCTCTGCCGGTTGCTGCACATATACTAGCATTCTTGTGTCCCACATTTGCACCTCCTGGGATGGTGTGCTGAATGAAGAGAAAGTGTGCAGGAATATCTGTAAAGGAAAAGTACAAAACTGCAGAGCATCTGCCTACCTGCGGAGAAACAACACCTCAGTTGACAATGATACCTGGACAACTAGGAAGTGAGAAGTCTCTTTGGAAACAGAGAGGAGATGGTAACGCAACCCTTCTTGCTGGTAGGCTGCGCCCCAGGAGACAGTGAAAGTTTTATCAGAATTGAGGCTTTAACTTATTAAAAAATAGGAAAACCTGCTCCAAAAAATGGAAACAGAACATTGGTAGAGTTTTTTTTTGATGAGATCTCACTTTATTCTCAGATACAGATGATTACTTTCCTGCTATGCTGACCCAAACAGGATTAGATTTGCTTATTTTCAGAAAAGAGTGCATAGCAAACAAGGAAAATCAATATTACTTCAATTTCAGAGCCCCCCATATCAGAATCGCTGGAGGAGCCAGGAAAGGGACACCCCCTTTGGCTAGGACAGAATCATATGAATGTCAAACACTTGCTGATCAGCAGCACTGGCTTGGGATCAGCAGTTTTCCTCTTCATGTTTTATTTGAACTCTTGGGTATGGATCAATAGACTCTTTCGTGCTGCAAATTAAAAAGAAAACCCAGCATGCTCATTTCCTGTTCTCCCTTCACTGGAAACAGGATTGTGCTAAAATAAAGCCTCAAAGAACAAGGGTGTGTTTCAGTTAATATTCTCTGGTGGAGTTTACATGTTTGCAGATGGAAAAGTGTATGTGAGACACCCAATGAAGTCTGTGCCAAGCAGTCCAGGTCTCAGGGGAGAAAAGATGATAGGGTGGGTGGCCTTGCAGCAGATGCAATGATTCGTTAGACTTGGATTCTTGGAGTGCCCACTGGTGAGGGTGATAAGAGCCACGACTGTATAAAAAAAGATGGGCTCTGTTTACCCGGGTAAAGAGGGCCTGCATATGCTGTTTTTCAAATTAATGACTGTGACAGATGCTGTTGGCACACTGTTTAGATTCCCTTAGGAGATGCACCCATTACCTGGGTGCTGTGGATACTGGCTGAACTCTCCTCTGGAACATTGCCTTGCCTGATGGGAGCTGCCCAGGGGATCATTTCATCCTTCCCACATGGCTTGACTTGCAGGCTAAGGCTTGACTGATGGGGGTGATGCCATAAGGGTCCAGCCTCCTTTTCTCTGGATGGGACAAACTCTGTGATACACTCCACTGTCCGGAGTTCTCCTTGGCATCAGGCAGAGGTTAGACTTCTTCTGAAATCACTCTGTTTCCCCTCTGCTCTCTCTAGCTTCCCTTAGTCTTTTATAATTTCTCCTGAGAGCTGTCCCTCAATAAGTGAGGCTAAGAGCCACCACCTCAGGTTCTGCATTGTATGGTTCCAAAGATGAGTGACCCTTGCTTTGAGGAACTCGGCGGGTCAATCCGACACACAGGAGTGGGTGTAATTCATAGTTTGAGTACTCCAATAGTGATGTGCAGAGTGCATAGTGGGTTGGAGAAAGGTAGTTAGGGCCTGAGTTTGAATTCTGACTTCCTCGGTTATGTAATATGTAATCTGGGTACTGTGTCAGTGATAGATTCTCATCTGCTTGTTGTGACACTTAGTTCATGTAAGTGGCCTGGTACACTTGGCCTGGTGCATGGATCATGTCCAGTGAGTGTGAGCTGTCCTGGGCTTGGTGGGATCACAGCCTTGTCTGGAACTGAAACAAGGCCCACACTGACTCTGGATGCATGAAGAAGTTCAGGAAGGAGGATAGATTCTAACTATATTTAAAATGAAGAACAATGCTTTTTGGGTAAAGAGTGGGAAAGTCATATAACTCAGGGAAACGTATCTGTGGAGGAAGAAAGACAGAGAGATCCTGGCTTCCCTTGGGATGATTGAAAAGTTTGTTGAAGGAACAAGGGGCATGTGGGTGCCAAACAGAAGCAGATGCCGATGATGATGATGTCACTGATGGTGATGACGGTGAAGAATTTAGAAGCTGTGCGTTGGAGTCAGTGGAAGCGGGTGTGGCAGGAAAGGGGAACTGTAGCTGTGAGGACAGAGGAGATGTTTTTCTCCTGCTGCCACTTCTCCTGCACACTGCTCCTGCACACCTCCCCCCTGAGCACTTGACCGAGATGGTTGTCAAGCACAAACTGCAAATACAGGGGAACATAGCTGACCAAGGGGTTCTGACTGTGGCAGCCTCTGTCACCTCCTCTATCCTCTTATTCCTTTCTTTCCAGGAAACCACTCAGCCTCACTCATGGACAGGATGTAGGGGTGGTGGTAGGAAAGACATCTTGGGCTGTGGATATCAGGTGGGATCCTTAGCCCAGGGTCCTGGTCCTACCATCCCACCTTCTCAGGTTCCACCACCTTTAGGACTTCTCATTCTTCTCCACATTTGCCTTCACTTCTTTGACCAAGGCTGCTACTATCTTTGTTTGGATTTCTAACACAGTTTTCTATGTGGTTTTCCTGATTTTTATATAAATGATTCAGAAATAGAAAACATCATACTGGGTCTTGTTTTCTATCTCTGTTTATAGCACACTTCAGAGTTTTAGTTGTTCTAGGGTTATTCCCTTTTTATCAGGCCCCATTCTGCAGCTCCAGTGAGCTTTCTGATCATTTCACTCCTCTATTTAAAACTTTCTAGAAGAAAAAAATCAGACCCCCAAAATTTAAAGACCCAATTCAAAAATGGGCAGCTGAAATGAATAGATGCTTCTCAGATGAAGATTCCCTCACAGTCCTGAGAACAGATTCCAAACTCCTTAGTGAGGTTTACAAGGTCCTTTATGGTCAAGACTCTCACTGTTTCCCCTCTGTCCCTGATACTTTCTGTTCTCAATTCTTGCCTCTTGTCTGCACAGGTCTAGACTAAGCTTCTTGAAATCCCAAGAAGGTTCTTTCTCATCTACAGGTCTTGGATGTATATACCCTCCCTCTGTCTAAAATACTGTCTCCATCCTCTTTGTCTAGTTAGCAGCTACTTAGATTTTAAACCTTACTTTAGCTGTTACTTTCAGTGAGATATTTTCTCTGACCCCCAGACCTGTGTTAAAGGGCCATCTCCATGCTTCCATAGATCTTATAATCCACTCATCACTAGGGGCAGGGGCTATGGATGTTCCTCTCATCACTGTCCCCAGCACTTGTTGGGAACAGTACCAAGCTTCAAAGTGATGCTCAATACCTGTCAAATTAATAATTCTAGTCAAAACTCCTGTAGTTAACATCCTGTATTAAAAAGTGTTATAAAGATCTTATTTTGTCCACATGTTACATACATGATGTAGACATGGCCACGTTAACCCTCTGGTTCCTGTAACCATAACCCTTTGTGTTCCAACTTTGCCTCTCCTTCCATCAACAGACAACATCTATTTCCTTCAGACCTTCAGTCTGGACTTGACTTGACTTCTTTGGCCAATGAGACATTAGAAAATGTGATGCAAGCATCGACTTTTTAATCTGGTGCCATTAGGTGGTTCTGTACTTTCCTCTTCTTCCTCGAAGCCTCTCTCATTTTGTAAACCAACCCTCCCTTCCTTCCTTTGGAATCCACAGATCATAAACCTGCTCCAGATTAGGTAGGCCTTGACTCATGTTTATAAATGGAGCAGATTATGATCATTGCTTTAAATTGTATTAAACGTGAGCAAATCCCTGAGCTTCCTGGGCATAAACATAAAGTTCCCACCATGTTTCCACAGTTACTGTCTGGATTTGTGGTCTTGCACTTGCCGACCTTCCCTCACTGGGAAGCAAATGACATGAAACAAAGGGCTGGAAGTGCCCTCCCCTTCCATTCTATCTTTGCACATGAGAAGGGGAAGTCAACCACAGACACCAGCCCGTTATAGAAAGCCCTGCCTTTGCTTTCTGACATCATTGTGTTCCAACTGGCTACTTGTGCGAAGGCGAAATTGACGAGAGAGAATTCAATAGCCGAAACTCAAATAACCAGGCCCTAGAGAGTAAGAATCATATTTTTGAGGATATTCAGAAGGAGATGCAATTGGATTTTCTAGAATAGCAGTTCTTGCCTCTGGTCGTCCATCGGGATCACCTGTGGAATCTTACAAACGATGGATGCCTGAGGCCCAATCACAGAGATTCTGATTTACTTGGCATCAGTCTGTGTCAAAGCTCCTGATATGATTCTAATGGGCTCTCAAGGCTGAGGGCCACTGACTAGAAGATGGTGGTGAGAAGGCCACAAAGCAAGTGTGCCAGGTAAAGCAAGTGTGCCAGGTAAAGCAAGAGTGCCAGCAAGAAGCCCTGTGAAACAACTGCAGCCAACCATGTTTATCACTTATTCTCTGCCAGGTACTGGACGCTCGCTAAGCACCGCCTAATTTATCTTCACAACAGGATACTATAATTATCTTCAGTCTTTAGATGACAAACCTGAGGCTCAGAGAGCAAGTAATGACTGAGCTAAGTTAGACTGATGTTAAAGCTTGTGCTCTTAACAACTTTGCTGGAGAATCTGCCTGATAAAGAGGTGAGGGCTCTCCTGGGTTATTTCATGCCATGCCACGCCCATGGCAGCAACTCTAAAGCAGACCTTTTTATGTCACATGTGACCGGAACCCACAACACAAGGAACACACAAGGTATCATCTAGAACATTTTCTTGGAAGAAGACCCCATCCTGATTGTTGTCTGGGAAAAAAATACCAAAAACAAGACACGATGGACCTTGTCCTTGAAGTGACTTCCCAGGAGGGGTTTCCATTGTGAGCAAGAACTGGAGGATTTTGATTAGAATCTACCTTGAAGTTCTCTGGAGAGATTTCTGTGAAATGGCCACTTCTATAAAGCTCCAGAAGGTGTCCCCACTGCTACATGCTCTTGGAAAGGCCATCAAACAGGTAAGCTGTGACATCTCCCTTCTAATCTGATCAGCTCCAGAGCTCTTGAGAAATACTTTCAAAATAGGATGGTTTTTAAAGTCAATTTCTTAACTGTCTGGCCTCTCATAGATGAGCTTGCTTTGGGGGAATTTTAATTAATAACATTGCATAGATAAATCATACTAACTCTCTATGAATCATATCACTGAACAAACCAAGCAGACATAACCCTGACTCAGTTCAGATCTGCATTGATAATTTTCCCCAATTTCTTTAGAAGCCAGCTTAGCTTGCATTGAAACTCTAAAAGGCAGGTTCTCTCTACTGATATTAGAGACAGTGGGAAAATGCCTTAAAAAGAATGAATCTACAATAAGGTGACTCAATTTCTTCTATAGTAACATAAAAGCAGGACAAAAACTTTTATAACACTCAAAACTCAAGTGAGAAACAGCCCCACTAATTTATCTACAGCCCAACAGATGTGATATATCAGGAAATTAGACTAAAGTGAATTGCAACTAGAAGCAGACTATCTGGGGCTAGACATGGGGACAAGCTTTAAATTCAGTATAAAGGGGCTAATGGCCTATTTGTTCTTCTTGGCCTTGAGTCACTTGCAGGTTTGAGGACAAAGGCAGGACACCTCTTTCTGGAAGAGATGAGAGATGGTTTACAGCTCTCTCAGCCTCCAAGGTTAATCTGATCCCCTGGTCAGATAAATCAGCTGATCTGTCATAGCAGAAGTGGAAATTCTTGGTGGCTTGGATACAGGAAGCCTGGAGGACCATGAGAGGGCTCTGGGAACATCAGGGAAGGGAGTAGAAAGCAGCTTGTTTTTTGTCACAGGGGGCTTCAATTTACTAATAATTTCATATTTATAACAGGGTGACGAGACATGGAAATTCATCTTATTATTATTCTTAGACTGTCCAAACATGTTACATACACTTTTGCATATATCATGCAATTTCACACACAAACCAGAGTGGTGTCAAGGAACACACGGAGTAAGAAAGGGCCTTTCCTGGCTAACGGAATCATTACTGACCTGTGGAGAGGCAGTTTTGGTTAAGTGAGGGGCCCCAAAGGCAGTTTAAATTGGGTTGGGGGCTGAGTAGGGGTGATAAGTATATTCCACTTCTTTACAGTCACCTGTTACAAAGTCGGTGATTCACACAGTAGTACAGGACTAAGAGAAGGGCTTTCTGAGACATGGTGTTTGGAAAACAAAGGAGGGCACAGGACCAGAAAGGTTCAGCACTAGAGCCTTTCCTTGGAGGAAGAAGGACCCATCTCAGTTGTTGTCTGGATAGGAAAGACAAGACACTATGGATCTTGCCCTTGGAGGTGATCTCCCAGAAAGCGTTTTGCTGTGGTGTGAACAGTGGAGGACCATGACCACAATCTACATGGAAGCTCCTTAGCGGGACATAGTGCTGAGAAAGGAACAGGAAGCTCCATGCCATCTGGGCAAGAGGAGATTATTGGTAGAGAGTTGCAGACAGGAAGTCTGGCCTTGAAAAGCAGCAGAGGCTACTTTCTGTGTATTTGAAAATACTCATGAATTTTACCAAACATAGAGTGCTCCTGTTCCTCTTGAGTCAGAGGGAAAGAAATGAGTAGATGAAATCTGGGCCTGAAGAAAAGCCACGCCTGGTGGGCTGCAGCCAAGGGAGACCATAGGGCAGAAGGCCGCATGGCCCAGTGTTGGGAGGGTCCTGGAGGGACGGTGTGGGTAGGATGAGGGCAGGGTGGAAAGAACTGGGAGGGAGGGTCAATCTGGGAAGCACTGCTGAACAAAACCTGAGGGATGTATTGACCAACTGCGTACAGAGAGGGAGAAGCAGGACTGAGGAAGGACGACACAAAACCAGACAGGCCAGAGGGATGGGCAGGGCCTTGGGATTGTTCCCAGTCAGCTTCCCTGGTTATTTTCCAGAGTGACTGCATCAATCTAAACTAACATCTCCGACAGCACTTGGTGTGGTCAGATTTAATTTTATCCAACCTGGTGGGTATGTCATAGTGCTTAGTTATTTTAATTTCTGTTTTCAAGATTACTAATGAGATGGACCATCTTTTTCTTCCTTATTGGTCACTCATTTTTCTTCTTCTGCTCATCATGTTCTCTCCTTTTTAAATCCAATTTTGTCTTTTCCTGCGAAACCATTATTTATATATTGTGTACACTAATCATTTGGAGATACTTCACCTGCTAAGAATTTCTCTCAGTTTGTGAATTGTCTTTTCAATCTTTTCCTGGTACCTTTTTTTTTTTTAATTTTTTTTTTATTTTTATTTTTACCAAGAACATGCATTGGTACATTGTATACATAATGATCATAATCAACATTCCTGGTATCTTTTGATGAATAAAAGCTCTCAAGTTTAATGCAGAAGTTATGAATAATTTCAATATGGTTTTGTGCTTTTTGTATCTTATTTAGGAAATTCTTCCTTACTCAGAGATCATCAAGACATTATCCTATATTTTCTTCAAATTTGAAAAATTTTGACTTTCACATTTCTATCTTTAACCCATATAGAATTAATTTCTTAAACAATGCAGGTTTAGAGATCTATTTTTAATTTTTCTACACAGAAAACATATTGTCCCTGGATCATTTATGGAATAGGCCATCCTTTTCTCTCCTTCAACAACTTCAATTTTGTCATGTTTTCATACATTTATGGGTCTGTTTAATGTATATTCTTTTATTCTGTTTGCCTCTATGTATACAGATGCATTTTAACATTTTTATATTTTCACATTTTGGAATGGCTTGGCTACTCTCATCTCTTTTTTCTTTCACATAAATTTCAGGATCAATTTGTCAGGATTTTGACTGGAATTGCATGGTAGCTATAGATCATTTTGGGAAGAAATGACATCTTCACTAAATTGAGTCCTTTAAATCAATGAAAAAAATGTGTATCACAATTTATTAAGGTCTCCTTTAGTGACTTTTAATAAAATAATATAGACATATTTTGAGGTTTTTTGTTAGACGTGTTACTAAAAAGTTTTTTTTATTATGTTCTATTTCCTGTTTGTGCTATACAGAAATGCAACTGATGGTTACAACTTTATATCAATTCATGTTCACTAAATTGTTTTATTATTTCTAATAATCTGTAGATAATTTTGTGTTTCATATGCAGATAATCATAAAATGATCATTTTATTTCTTCCTTTCCAAATCTAATTCCTTTTATTTTTGTATCTTCCTGCACTGGCTAGGGTCTTTAATAAATCACTGAACAGAAATGGAACTCTTTTTTTGTTTTACCTAGTATTTCCTAGTTTTCTGAGAACTCCCTTTGCATTTGCCAGTTATATCCTTCCCCTTCTTCCACTTTTACATTTCATTTTACCTCTTTTTTTTATATGAGGACTTAAAAAATAGACTATTGCCATGAGTAAAATCCAGAAAACAGTCTTTTCTTAACTTATTTTTATTTACATTGATTTCAACTACTAATATATTTAGGTTTATTTCTATCATCTTACCTTGTACTTCTTTGCATTTTACTCTTTCCATGTATCTTTCCAATGTTATCCTTCTCCCAAACTTTCTGATTTCTTTTGGGTCTTTATCTATTTTATCTTTCCTCTTCCATATACTTTTATTTTTCTTTAACTAAACTTACTACCTAAAATTTACTTTTTCCCTCTTCTTGAGTGATTCAATATATAACCTTTAATTTCTCCCCTTTCTGCTTCTAATAACATTTTGGTTCTATATTGATATTAATTGCATAGCTTGTGCATTATTATTTTATTATTTAGTGGTAGTTGAAGTTTATGGATAAACATACTTCGGAAATCACTGCTTCCTCTCAGGTCTTATGCCTGGGATAATTTCCCTGCTTCCTCAGGTATGGCTAGGGGAGTGACCTTTGCTGAGGGTCTCTTGAGAACGACCTCCGGCAGTTCTGTGGTCTAAGGATGTTTGTTTCTGCTGACCAGTTCATGGCAGCTCATGTCACTCTTTCACTTAACACCCTGCCATGGGTTGGCACCATGTTTTGAAAAAAACCCAAACTCCTCAGTATGGCTTACAACGCCCTACTTGGGCTGCCTCACAGAACCTTCCAGTCACATTGTTCCCACTCTCCTTGACCGATGGGCTTCTGCTACCATGACCTTTTTACTTTTCAAATGTTTCTCGTATGTTAAATGATTTAAAACATTTTAAGTTAAACACTGCTGTGGGCTAAACTTCTCCCCCTCCATTCCTATGGGTCCTAATCCTCAGTTACCCAGCACACAATTGTGTTTGTAGTCTTTTCAGAGGTAATTAAGTTAAAAAGAGACCATTAAGGTAGACTCTATAGACCCAATATGATGGATATTCTTCTAAGAGGAGGAATAGGATCACAGAGAGTGCGGAGGGGAGACAATGTGAACACCCTGTCAGAAGATGGCTATCTACAGGTCAAGAGGAAGGCCTGGAACAGGTTCTTCCCTCATGGCCCTCAGAAGGAATCAGCTGTGCCCATAACTTGATCTCTGGCTTCTGGCTTCCAGATCTGTGAGAAAACAAATTTCTGTTGTTTAAGCCACCCACACCCAGATTCCTAGGAACTTTTTCTTTGAGAAATCTTGTCAGCTCCTCTCTGCCTTAAAAACAAAACAAAACAAGAAAAATATATACTTAAATTGGTATTCTGATCCACCATATTATTGGAAATGGGAATGTTTTCTTTCTCCCCTTTAAATAAATTTCTTCTTCTTGGTTTATGTGGCTGCTTTCTTCTGACTCTCTTACCATGTCTTTTCTTGGTCTCCTGGCTGAGTCCTCTAATTTTACCTTCCCTTTAAATAGAAACTCCATTCTTGATCCTCTTAGAATCACAGAATGTTAACACTGAAAGCACATTATCTTGACACCGCTAGCTCCTCCTCTGCAAAGTGAAAAGGGCCAAGACTGCGGGAGACAAGACCACGGAGCCAACAAACTTCTCAGGGCCACATGGGGCCAAGCAGCACTCAGATTTCTGTCCTCACCATTGCCACTTCCGGTTCCTTTCAGAAATTCTTAAACAAACAGATGGGGCTCAGGGCAGGGGTATACTGTGTCATCAGGAGCTAAGTCATGTGACAGAGATTTATGGATTTGTGTAAAAATATATACATGCACCCCTGGAATCCTGTTTACTGGGAACCATTCCTATTGTCAATCTGGTGCCACACAGCACCTTCCTACTCACCATGCCTCATGCTGAAGGAGCCCAAGTTTCTATTTTCTACATTAATTCCTACTCTCTGGGGAGGTGGACTGTCAGCTATTCATGGAATTTTATCATGATCTTTTCCAGTCGTGGACCTTCGTTGTTCTCCTTCTACCACCAATCTCAACTACTGTATCTAGCTGCTGTGGCAACCTTGGTGCACCCTTTCCTAACCCACCCAGCCCCTTGGGAAGTCCCATCCATTTTTCTCTGCAATACCTCCCAGGTGGCTACAGACCGTGGCAATTCTCTTAAATTACTAAGGTCCTTGGTGGTCCACAGTCTTGCACATTTAGCTATGCACATTTAGGAACTTAGTTGTTGCTTTACATTTCCAAAGTCCTCCTGAAGTGAACCCAAGGACTTTCCCAACTTGCTTGTGCTTCTTTGTCACTTTTTACTTAGGTCTACTTGATTTAAAAGAGCCCAACATGGTTTTCTCCCAGTGTTTAAAAATTCCAAACAAAAGGCTTAAAAACAAGGTCTCTGGCTGGTGCTGTGGTTTCTCACAGGAATTACTGGAAAGAAAGGCTAACTACATGTGGACTCCTTGCTCTCCAAGTGCAGGAAAGTAACAGGGCTGCACAGGCTACCCTTTGTTCCTCAGCACACAGGATGTGTTTTTCATATGTGTACTCTTTCAGAGCCTTTGGTGGTCAGGAAGGATGAGAACATATGAGAATGAACTGGGGAAACATTAAGACAACCACCACTACCACTACCACACACCACAAAAGTTACCATTTTTGAATTTTTGTTATGTGACAGGCATGAACTTTTTACATACCTATTATGAGCACAAGCATGCTGGTGTAGCCTGTTTCTAACAACTCCGACATCCAGCCTTAGTAACTGTGGTAGGCAGAACAGAGGCATTCCCAAAGATGCCCGCGTCCTAAACCCTAGAACCTGTAACTATGTTAACTTCCATGACAGAAAGCCTGGCAGATCTGATTAAATTAAGAGAATTCATTGGGGGGATTATCCTGGATTATCCAAGCGGGTCCAATGCAAAGGGTCCTTGAAAGTGGAAAAGGGAGCAGAAGAGGAATCAGAAAGGTATGATGAGGATGGCAGAAGCAGGGTCAGAGAGATGCTGTGTTTCGGACTCTGATGATCGGGAGGGGTTGTGAGTCAAGGAACGCTGACAGCCGCTGGATGCCAGCAAGGAAATGAATTCTCTCAAGTCTTCAGAAAGGAAGGCAGCCCTGCCAATACCCTGATCTTGGTCTAGGGAGGTTCACGGTGGATTTCTGGCCTTAAGAACTATAAGGTGATCAATTTGTGTTGTTTGAAGTTACCCAACTTTTGGTAATTTGCTATGATAGAAAACAAATACAAGAACAACTGACTTGCATTGAGAGTTTACTATGTGTCCAGTACTTTGCCTGCAGGAGCCTGGGGCTGGTCAGTGCCCAGAAATATGGTGGAGGAAACAATGACAAGATTTTTCCCGGGAGTTGAAAGAGTTAGGTATGGTGTAACTGATTTCTTTTTGAATTTAGTGTGTGCTATGGGGTGATTTGTGCCCGTGTTCTCTAATTCATATGTTGAAACCCTATTCCACAGTGTGATGGTATTTGGAGATGGGGGCTTCGGAAGATAATTAGGTTGAGATAAAGTCATAAAGGTGGGATCCTCACGAGATTAGTGCTCCTAAAAGAAGAGACACCAGAGTGCTCTCTCTGTCTCCTGCTAGGTGAGCATAAAGAAAGAAGGTGGTTGTCCGTAAGGCAGGAAAGGAGCCCTCATCAGAACCTGGCCATGCTGGTGTCTGGGTCCCTACTTCCAGTTTTTGGAACTGAGAAAATAAATGCCTGTTGTTTAAGCCATACAGTTATAATGGCAGCCCACGACGAGTCATCCAGTATACCTAAATGAATTCCTATATAAATATGTGGATTTCAACACTGTTTTGTGACTTGACTTAATGTAGAGCTTAAATATTAATTTGGCTGCTATACAGATTTAATGCAATCCCAATTAAATTACCAATAGCATACCTCACAGAATTAGAGAAGACAATCCTAAAACTCATTTGGAACCAAAAGAAACCTAGACTAGCAAAAGCAATTCTGGGCAACAAAAGCAAAGCAGGGGCCATCACAATCCCTGACCAAAACTATATTACAAAGCTACTGTAATAAAAACAGCATGGTACCGGCACAAAAACAGACCCATGGACCAATGGAACAGATTAGAAGATGAAGAAACAGGTCCAAACACTCTCAGTCACCTTATCTTTGACAAAGGGGCCAAACAACATCACTGGAAGAAAGATAGCCTCTTTAATAAATGGTGCTGGAAAAACTGGCTCTCCACATGCCGAAGGTTAAAACTAGACCCGTATCTTTCCCCATGCACTAAGTTAAAATCAAAGTGGATCAAAGATCTAAATATTAAGACAGAAACACTAAATCTATTGGAAGATAGAATAGGTTGAACTCTTGAAGACATAGGTGTAGGCAAGGACTTTATGAACAAATCCCCAGGAAATATCACAAAGAATCAACAACTGGGACCTGATCATATTAAACAGCTTTTGCACAGCAAAAGAAACTACCAACAGAGCAAAGAGACAACCCACAGTTTGGGAAAATTTTTTTTGCCAGCTATTCCTCTGACAAAGGACTAACATCTTGAATATATAAAGAACTCAAAAAACTCAGACCCCCCCAAATTTAAAGACCCAATCCAAAAGTGGGCAGCAGAAATGAATAGACACTTCTCAGATGAAGAAGTAGAAACAGCAGATAGACAAATGAAAACATGTTCAACATCACTGGTCATTCGAGAGATGCAAATTAAAACAACCCTGAGATTCCACCTCACTCCAGAAAGAATGGCTATTATCAACAAATCAGCCAATAACAAATGCTGGAGAGGCTGTGGAGAAAAAGGAACCCTGCTCCACTGTTGGTGGGAATGTAGACTGGTGCGACTGCTATGGAAATCAGTGTGGAGATTCCTCAGGGAACTAGGACTAGAGATTCCATTTGACCCAGCTATTCCCCTTCTTGGTATCTTCCCAAAAGAATTAAAAGCATCATACCACAGCACTATGTGCACACCCATGTTTATAGAAGCACAGTTTGTAATAGCTAAATCTTGGAAACAGCCAAATGCTCATCAACTGATTAATGGATAAAGAAAATGTGTTTTTTTTTAATACTATGGAGTACTACTCTGCCATAAAAAATGTTAAGTTTGAGATATTTCTAGGTAAATGGATACATCTTGAGACCATACTCTTAAGCGAAATAAATCGGACACACATGTTTAAATACCGCATTGTTTCTCTGGTGTGAGAAACTGAAAGTGTAAATAAAGGCTAAAATGTATTATATTGGGAAAGGGAAGACAATGTCCAAATGGGAAAGGGAACAAGGGAGGGGAGAAGGAACAGAAGGACAAGAGAAATAAGAAATGGAAGGAAAAAATGGAAACAAAGCTTTTTTAAAATAGGGAGGGAGGAGGGGGTGAAGTGAGGGGAGGGGAATGGAAAAAAAGAAGCAACAAGATACATCATGTACAGGTATAAATCCCCTATGATGAATGTTATCACTATGTACATCTAAAATGTACCATTAAAATAAAATAAATTAAAAAAATATTAATTTGGGATTAACCAACTCAGGCCCATTTCCAAGAATTCCTGGAAGAAACCCAGAAAGTGTTGGCAGGGGGCGGAGAAAGAAGGAAGAAAGACTCCTCTGGCCCCTCTTTCATCCAGCTTCTCTGCTCCTAGGTGATTTACACAAAGAAGTGCTCTGCTATAGCCTGAACATGCTGAGTTAAATGATATGCATTGAGTGTTTAAATTATATTTATTTAAAAAACATTTGCTCTGTAGTAAACCTTAATTTACATATCATAAGTAACATTTTACATTAATTATAATTATAGCCTATATATATTTCAAACCTACTTAAATAAATGGTATTCTTTCTCAAGAAGCAAAATAACCCCTTGGATCTTGTCTTGTTTTCTGTCCCCTTGGTCAGGATTTGCTATTCCCTCGGTGACAGAGAACTAAACTGTAGCCATGCTACCCCGAAGGGATAACAATCCAGCTCCTACGGCATGGGGAAGGACCTGAACTTCCAAACTGGTCACCAGCAGGATGGTGTCAGTCAAGCCTTCCTGAGAGGAGGCAGGATGGCTTTTTCTAGGGCTCTTTCCTGCCCTCTTTCAAGGATAATCCATTAGAAGCTGGTGATGTAAATGTGTCTCATCTAGTTTATAAATTCTTGATGGGCAAACACTGCTTCCTACTTAATATCTTGCTCCTCCATTCTCCTACACTTACTCGCCCACTCTCTTGCCCCTCTTTTCCTTCCTTCCTTCCTTCTTTCTTTCCTTCCCTCTTTCCATTCTTTTTCTGGGTACTTCTCTGTGTCGCCCTCCCCCATTTGTAAAATTACAATAATAATAGTATTTCCTAAATAAGTGCTATGGAAACAAGGTTATGGGGGAGGTTGAGCAAGGCCATCTTTGGCAATGCCTGGCCCACAGTAAGTGCTGATCCATCACCTTGTGCCTTGTACCCCACAAGCGAGCAGTCCCCTGCTAGCCTCTGCTGGCTCATCAATTCCTGTAGACTGGGATGGAGCTTATTTATCTTTGAAATCCCATGGCAGGATGTGCAGTGTCTAGATAGTGTAGTCACAGAAGGTTCATTTAAATGAAAAATGCACATAGAGTAATAAAATAGGACAATGTGCTGTGATACAGTATGCCAGTGGGAGACCATGGTTAGGGGAAGGGCTTGGTTAATGCGGAAATGGAGTCTTGGGCCTGCTCTGTGAGCTCGGGTGCCTGGCCTCTGTTTCGAGGGAGGAGTCTTCACCCTTGCTCTCCAGGTTGCCAGGGGACATATAATAGAGTTAGAGTGGTGCCTGGCATACGATAAGTTCTTGATTATAGTTATTGTTGTTGGTCAAAATTGTATTTCCATACTGAGGACTTGGCCTCATACAGCTGTCTATGGGAAATATTTCCTGAGACATTTTCTTTGTGCTCCTCTGGAAAGCTGTTAAAAGAGCTTTTTCTCATAATAAAGATGTGAATTCTTCACACTGTATTGGTGGTCTTGCCCTGAGGCCTCGAAAGCAGACGTGTTATCTTCCATATGAAAGATCAAAAACTGCAGAACCCGAAAATGTGAAGGTGTCTATGCAGCTGGTGCTCTGGGCTCCATGGCGACAGGGCTGTGCTGGGAGTAGTTTTATCGGGAGTTGTTTTTCCAAGGTGATCTTGCCCCTCAAACACTGTTCCAAGCAGTGGTACCTAATTTCATAACTAGATGTCCCATCTCTGGCTTAGGCCTAGCAAGGGAAATACCATGGGCCTCAGCAGTCATTAGGGTGGGCATCTTTGTTCCTTGCACCCCGGCAGGAACCCTTTCTCTGGTCAGGTGCCTTCCAGAACCCTCCAAAAACCAGCCTGTCTCTAATCTTCATCCTGACTTCGGGATAGCACTCAGTTCTTCAGCTCATAGTTGAGGGACATAGGAGTCGCCATCCCCAGTGAGTTACAGCAAAAGATTTGCCAGGACGTTCTCCAGGGGAAAGGCCTCTCTCTCCTCCCTGCACTTGAGGCTGGCACATGCAGCGGTGGAACTGAGGAGTCATCCTGAGCCATGTGTGGAGAGCCTGGCTGAGAACAGAGCTACATGACAGACAGCAGAATCAGGAGGTGAAGGGGAGACCCAAGGGACAGGTGACACTGTCTCAGCCCTGGATCAAGCTGTGCCTGAAGCCTATATCCAGACTTTTCAGTTACATGAGCCAACAAATTCTGATTTTTTAGTTAGAATGAGTGTGATGGTTGATCGATTGTGTCAACTTGTAAGAGAAGCTTAACTAAATTGGCCCAGCAATTCCACACCCAAGTGCAGAAGATCCACCTTAGGGTGGCCCATCACCTGGCTGGTATCTAGGGACATGAAGAGGGACAGACCTGATCCAGTTGTTTTGGATCAACTTTGGTTTCTTTGGAGGAGCTCCACCTTTACTTGGATGTGATCTCCTGGCTTCCAGCACAGTCTCTTCAGCTTCCATTGCAGTGAGCTCTAGACCTTCCCCTGGATCCTTCGGAGCTCCAGACCTTCGCCTGCACCCTTTGGAGCTCCAGACCTTCAGGTGGACCCTTCGGAGCTCCAGTGTGCTGACAGACCCTCTGCACTCTTCCACATCTGACTTTGTGGGAGGCCCTTGTAAACCATTCTGTAATCTCTTACGTATTCATACACCTTGCATTGTATGTGTTATTCTAGTGAATACTGACTAACGCAGTGAGGTTCCCTTTTGCCTTTTACCAAAAGATTCCTTACTAAATGGTGACTGGAAGAGAGTAAAGGAACATGAGCTCAGTGCCGGTGGAGCCAGGAG
This sequence comes from Hystrix cristata, assembly GCA_004026905.1. Taxonomy (NCBI): domain Eukaryota; kingdom Metazoa; phylum Chordata; class Mammalia; order Rodentia; family Hystricidae; genus Hystrix; species Hystrix cristata. The sequence goes on along the minus strand of PVJO010007191.1, from coordinate 41,441 downwards.
TCTAGGGCTGAATGATGGACAGCCTCAAGATTTTCACATTTGAATCCCGGATCCTGTGAATATTATCTTCTACAGCAAAGGAGACTCAGCAGATGAGATGAAATGAAGGCTCTACAGAAGCGAGTGTTATCCTGCATCATCTGCTTGTGCCGACTGATATAATCACAGGTTTCCTTATCAGAGAGAAGCACAGGATAATGCTACGGAGAATAAGCAGCAGCTAGGGTGACCTTGGGGTGGGTGGGGACAGATTGATTGAACAATGCTATTAATGGGCTTTGAAGATGGAGAAGGGCTCCTGAGAAAAGGAATTCAGCTCTAGAAGTTGGAAAAGGCGAGGAAAGAGATTTTCCCTAGGGCTTCCAGAGGGAGCAGAGGGAGCGAGTGGCCTGGCCCTCCTGAGACACCTGTGGGCCATGTCCTGCTATGTTTGGCTAAGGCCTGGTTTTGGCTTTGATGAACATAGCCTCGTATAAGAAAAACATTTGTGACACTTTGTCTGAAGGAAAGGGAATCTGGGTCTATCCTTATTGAGCCCTATAGCGCCAGGACTTTGGGATTTTGGGGGGGTAGCACTTGCTACCAGGGAATGAAGGATCAAGGGATCATCAGAAAACCAAAAAGCAGCCACCAATTTGGCAGTGTTCGGCACATGTTGGGGACATGTGCACTTTATGGACATACTTGGTTTAATCCTAGCAAGCCTTAAAGTCTCCTACAATATCCCCACTTTGTAGGTGACTAAACCAGTGTTCGTGGTCACATGGCCAGGAGGACAGAGCTTGAACTCCAGCCAGCCATGTGTGACTTCACAGCTCAGGACCTACCTACCACGAATAGATGGCGCCTTAGCAAAGTTCAACCTGTGAAGCAATGAGAAGGAAGACACAGACTGAAGCACCCAGAAACGAGGCTTCCTCCTGGCTCCTACAGTCCTTCCTCCTCCTTTCCAGTTACAACCCTGGACAGCTGGTGCTTGTCACACAAAACTAATATGTGGACACCATGGTCCTTTGCTCCCTTAGGCTCTTGTATTCAGTTATTTATTCATTTATTTATTTATTTTTAAAATATTCGGTTACATGTTGATTATGATCATTATGTATACATGTTCTTGGTAAAAATAATAAAAAAATTAAAATATTTGGTTATTTATAAACTCATTTGGAAATGAAAAGCCAAAGTGTCTGCGGAGACCACTTGGTCCCTGCATGCTGAGCTCTACCACTGGCTCCGCTTTGCACTTGGGACTGGGCAGAGACAGCAGCCCAGCCAGGCCACTTGGCACCCTCAGGCTGCTTCTCTAGTCTGGCCTCTTAAAACTAAGGGCTGGTTCAAGTGCAGGCATGACAGAGTGCCTTTCGGACATGGGTGCCAGACACCACTGTATTCTTGTCAAGCTGCTCACTTAGAATGGAAGAGACAGCCCTCACTGAGGGCTCAATTTTTGCAGTACAGCTACACCAGCAGCCATGCTCGGCCCTTAGGTTTCACACCAGTGTCCTCATTACGTCTGTGTGTGTGGGAGGACAGACTGTCCCCTACTACCACCAATCAAGAATTCTGCCATGGGACAGAACCTGTGTGGATCAGTATGTCTTTAAGGCAATGGCTGGCTGTCCATCTTCTGAGTACTTATTTATCATGCTTACCATTTTACTTCCTTCTTTATTTTTATATGTGACATAATGGCCAACTTGGAAAAAATGTATTATCAAACAAGAGAGAATAGCTTACAAAATCACACACATATACCTGCACACATATGTACAGGTGTGCCCACATGTACACACACATGCATGCAACATTCCTGGCAGGTGAATGGGTATTGTGACAGGAATATACTTGCCTATTAAAGGAAAAATAGAACTCTCTCTTATGCTTTCGTTTCTTTTACTAACCATGAGACTTAAGAATTCTAATTGAAAAAGAAAGGTTAGTGTTGATATAGCTGATAAAAATGACCTTTAGGGCTGGGGACTTAGCTCAGTGATTAGAGTGCTTGCCTTGCAAGGACAAGGGTCTGAGTTCGATCCCCGGCACAACAACAACAACAAAAAAAATGACCTTTAGCCAATGTTTTTTATGTTTTTCTGATGGGCTGTCCAGAGAGTCTGTCTGGAGGGCAGGTGGCATTTTTTTTTTTTTGTCTATTCCAGGTGACATTTATGCCTTGAACCTTTCCATTTGGCAGGCACCTGGGAGCTGACAGAAAAGAATCTTAAACCAATTATGAAACCATCTCCCTCTCTCTACAAACACTCAGGAGGGAGCATTTGATTAACTAAAAAACACCCTTCGAGGATCTTGTCTATGGTTAGGATAGTACTAGGCCCAGGGGCTCCAGAGGTGACAAGGCAGACTGCTCACTGGCCTCACAGGAGTAAGAGCCTGCTTGGAAGATGAGCACTGAGCCACAAGTACAGGTGTGATGTGCATCACCAAGCAGGTGCGGCTACCAATGCCTATGGCTGGGGTCTGGCCTAAGCCAGGCCTCAGAGAAGGCTTCTGGGGGAAGGACGCTGAAGCTGAGATTTGAGGGCAGAGCATGAGGGAGCTGGGAACCATGGTGCATGTGTGGAAGCAGAGAGCCAAGTTAAGGCTGTTGCAGTCATCCAGGTAACAGCTATGGCCTTTTGAAACAAGGGAGGAGGAACAGAAATGGGAATGAGGTTTCTAAAAGGCAGCATAGGTAGAACTGGGTGATGGACTTGGTGGGGTGAGTGAGGTGAGGGAAGGAAGGAATCTGATACCTCCCAGGAGAATAGCAATGTTACTTACTGGGACAGAGTGCCCTAGAGGAGAGGTGGGGATGGAAAGGAAGGAGCAGGGGGAGAACTAGAGTTTATACGGGGCATAAACACATGTGACAAGAACACAGTGGTCTCTGGCACCCATGTCTCAGAGCCACTAGGTCATGCCTGCACTTGAGCCAGCCCTTAGTTTTAAGAGCCCAGACTAGAGAAGCAGCCTGAAGTTGCCAAGTGGCCCTGGCTGAGCTGCTGTCTCTGCCCAGTCCTGAGTGCATATGGTGGACATGAGTCACTTGAGATCTAAGAGAGAATGTCAGGAACTCAGGGGACTCAAACTCTCAGAGCGGGGTCTGTGTTGAGATGTACATTTGGAGGCCTCAGCCACTGAGGCTGACTGAAGATATGGGCAGTCAATTGCTAGGAAGAGAAGAGGGCCTGGCGTGAAGCCCAATACGCTAGTGCAGTTCTTCCTGGCAGAGAGCTAAGAGGGAGTAGTTGGGGAACAATAAGAAAAGCAGGAGAATATGGTACTCTGAAAATCAAAAAAAGGAATGTATTGATCAACTGTGCTGAATGCTGCTAAAGTTATCTTTTGGAAGAACCCTGACTCCGTCATTTTGATTACAAGTCTCACCACTGCCTCTAACAGAGAGTCTAAGTTCCTTACGGGACACCGTGGCTCTCACGCACTACTGCCAACACCCTCTCCAGACTTGTCTCCCATAATACCTTCCAGCCCACTGAAGTTTGAGTTCTAGCCATGCAGCCTACTGTCTGCCGACACTGTGATACACATATATCATTTGTTCTCTAGGATTCTTTCTGTCCTGTTCCAGTTTTTTCTTTGGAGATCTACCCCATTCCCACCCCCTCCAGTCTTAGTGGTCCAGAGGTCACCATCTGTAGTAAGTATAAGGCCAGGCCAACAATGATTAGCGTAGCAGCCCCTGATTAGGGGTAGGGACAAGAAATGTAAGTTGGCTTCATAAATGCGAATCTGCTGGAAATTCTGGGATGTAGAGCTCATGGTCTGTCACGCTGGTTCAAAGCTTGGAAGGACATGGCCCCAGGAGAGTTGGCAGCCATTTGGTGACTAGAAAAAGCTTCTCTGAGAATGAGGTCAACACACAAAGGCAAGCAGAACCAAAAGGCAGAGAGCTTGGCTCTGATGACACTATAGTTTGAATCTGCTTTAAGCCAGGCCAGAAGCTAGAACAAAACTGGGTTTTTGAGTTGTGGGAACCAACGATTTTCCTTTCCTTTTAATTTTTGCATAGGTTCAGGTTTCCTATGACTTGCAAGAAAATGAATCCATGAATTCTAACTAACACATACATGCTGTTCCCACTACTTAGGTAGAATGCTTTCCTACTTCTCCTCTGGAACATGCAGCTGTGACTTGGTGTACTGTTTCCCCACTCCTCTGGGCACAGTCACCTCCCTCCTGAGGATCTGGCATTATAACATGTTCACCAAGGTTTCCACACCTGCTTCCCCCACAGGCCTAGGGACAGGGATCGTGTGTCACTCACTTCTACATCTCTCGTTCCTCATGTAATATCTGGTCCACAAAAGCCACTTACGAAATATGTTATAAATGACTCTGAATGAATGAATGAATGAACAAATGACTTAGAAGCAGAGACTCAATATCAAATGATACGAAGATACTGAAGAAAAGAAAAATGGTCAAATAAATGCTTAAATCAATAAAATATTGAGTACATCATTTTCACCATTGGCCAAGTACATTTTCAGAATGTCATTATTTTAATTATGGAAATGTCCTCTCAAAAATAAAAAAAGGAAGTCCTTGGTCCCAGATGGAATAGACTCATTAGCTATGTTACATCAGAATAATTTCACAAAATCTGGTATTCGAAGAGCATTAGGTCAGGTTGGCTGATTTTTTCCATAATTATGTTAACTGCTCACCATCTACAGAATTTCACTGCAAACCCAAACAGTCCGTGGCACTTAATGAGCAAGCTCCAATGTTCAGGCCCAGGACTGGCTGCCAGTTTCAATGCTACGCTGGTTCATCATTAGATGTCTACGGATGACATCCAGAGCAAGTCGTTGTTACTGTGGTAACAAGCACAAGAAAGAAAAGGGTGGCTGTCACAGATAAGATGAGACTTCTGTACAGGAAGCACTGATAAGCCACTAAGGAAACGGTATGAGGTCTCCTTAGTTAAGAATGGTCATTCAACATGCCCATGCTAAAAACTGAGCTGTCAAAACATTCGCTAAGGGAATATACCGAATCCTACCAGTCTGATTGCCAACTGAGAAGAAAATGTGGCCCTCACTACCTGTCACTATTTTATAACTGTCTGTCTATACACATGACATATGTCGACCAGAGCAGAAATATGCAGAACAGGCAATATGGGGCGCTTGCTCAATGTATGGTCCTATTCAACCCATATTCTGGGTTTGAAATGCTCTCTAAGAAAACTCTACAGGTAACAACAACAAAATTAAGCGAATGGGTGCATTAAACTAAAAAGATTCTGTGTAGCAAAGAAAACGATCAACAGAATGAAAAGATGACCTACAGAATGGGAAAAAGAAATTGCAAGCCACATATCTCACAAGTGTTTAATCTCCAAAGTACACAAGGCACTCTGACAATTCAATAGCAGCCTCCCCCACACCAGAAGATAATTACTCAATTGAAAATGGGCTAAAGACTTACTAGGCGTCTCTCCAAAGAGGACATACAAATGGCTAACAAGTATATTAAAACACTCAAGGTCAATATCATCAGGGAAATGCAAATCAAAACCACGGGGAGGGATCACCTCACACCTGCTAGGATGCCTATTATAAAAAATAAGACAGTGTTGGCAAAGGTGTGGGAAAACTCTTGGTGGGAAGGTAAAATGATGCAGCCACTACGGAAAACAGTATAGAGGTTCCTCAAAAAATTAAAAATGGAGCTATCGTATGACCCTGAAATTCTACTTCTGGGTATTTCTCCAAAAGAACTGAAGATCTCAAAGAGACACTAGCAATCCCATGTTCATCACAGCAATATTCACAATAGCCGAGATTGTGAAACAATCTAATTTTTCATGAACAAATGAATGGATAAATAAAATGTGGCATCGACACATGATAGGATAGAATATTATTCAGCCTTAAACACAAGGAAATTCTGCAATATGTGATGACAGAGATAAAACATGAGGATGTTATGCTCAGAGAAATAAGCCAGTTACATAAAGGCAGATACTGCTCATAGGAGTTTCAGTATCTAAAATAGTCAATTTCATAAACCAAAGAGGAATTGTGATTGCAGGTTCTGGAGGTGGAGGAAAATGGATACCAAGGGGCATAAAGTTTCAGTTAAGCAAGGTAAGTTCTACAGGTTTACTGTATGACATTGTACCTCTAGTGAATAATACTGCATATACATTTAAAATTTGTTAAGAGGGTAGATCTTACGTTGTGTTCTTACTACAATACACTATTAAATTAAAAACTGTACAAAGACTTCTAGTAAAAAAAATTCTAGTGATCTTGTGACTGCTAGATTCAAAATGAAAGCAGGTTCCTGGATATGGCTTTGTTACCTGGGTGGTGACTGGGACTTTCAAAGATAAATCTACTTTTCAGCTTGGGAATCTAGGATGGACCATGATTTTAGGCTCCTTATTATTTCCGTCTGTATTTAGTTGTCAGAAATAAGAGTTATGAATAAAAGGCCATATGGAGAACATGGAAACACAGTGCAAAGCCTGAGAGAGAAAATGAATGAACAGCAGAGGTCTGTGGTATTTTGTACCTTCTCTGAATTTCCTCGGTGTCCTCAAGGAAGAACCAGCGGAACTTCACAAGCAGGGGGCTGCAGTTGGTTATCCTAATGTAGCGGATGACCTCGGTATCATTCAAGATGCAGCCAAAATCCACCTCCATTGTCTCAAAACTGAGGTTGGGGTAATGTACTTCCCCACGCAGGTTCAGGCTGTCTACTCGAGGGTGTTCTACGTACTTAATCTCAAGGATTTCTTCTGCCACCCAGTTGTTCAGATCATTTCTGTAAGAAGGGTCAAACTTGACCAGCAGGTTTTTTGCTTCATTAATCTCCAGTTTAATAGGCTACAAATAAGATAGCAGGGAATGACCAACTTTGAACTATGTGTTTCCAACATGATACATGAACCTGTACAACCAAAGTTATTTATATTTATTTATGTATATACACAGATACCTATATTAACACACACATGCTTGTACATACTTAAATAGCTAGTGTTATGATTGACCCTTCCAAAATTCAAGTTGAAATCTGATTGTCATTACAGAGGTGTTGGAAGGTGGGGCCTACTGGAAGGTGTTCAGTTCATGGGGAGGCAGCCCTGAGATAGATAAGGGCCTTTCTCAGAGGAGTGAGTTCTCACTCCCATGGGACTAGATTAGTTACCACGAGAGTGGGTGGTTATAAAGCAAGGTTGCCCCATCCTGTCTTTTCCACACATGCCCACTTTCCCACCTGCTTTCCACTATGAGTTGAAGCAGCATGAGGCTGCCATGGTGCCATGTTCTTAGATTTCCCAGCCTCTACAACTGTGAACCCTACAAACTTCTTTTCTTCATATATTACACAATCTCAGGTATTACAGTGACAGAAAATAGGCTAAGATCATAAGTATATGTAAATTTAGATGTAGACAAAGGCATATATTTTGTTAGTTGAAAATGAAAGCAAGGAAAATCTGGAGGGAATTATCTGAAAGAAAAGATTTTGGGAACAATTCTAGGGTTGCTAAGATTGAGGGAATTGTAAGAGGCCAAGTTTACAATGAATAGTTAGTATTAAATATTCTGCACTGAAAATAGATTGTGAAATGTTCCTGCTAGACAAGAAGGAAAGTTCTTTGCTTAAGAAAAAATTGAAAAAGCCTGCTAAAGCACTGGGCATGTGTGTGTGGGGAATGTCCAGAGTGACCTAGAAAGGGATGGATTAGGTAATTTAATTTCTTTCCAATGTTTACATTCCTAACTCTTAAGCACAGAATTGTCCATTTCCCACAGTTTTCTATTCAACTTAAGATGACATTCCAGAGAAGTACAGTTTGTTTAGTTGATTTTATTTGCTCTTTTCTGTCTTTGATTCAAATCCCTACATGTTCCTTGATGTCTCTGCCTGCAATAATACCTTCCCAGAGAAAAGCTGGCCCTGCGTTGGCTTCTTTAGGCGTTGCTCAATTCTCACATTTAACTGCCAACGAAAGGCACCTCCAGGTTTTGCAGCCAGGGCTCTGAGGCATGAGGAAGGATGCACACAGGAATGAGCATTTATGGAGTTCTCACCTCTCCATTGGGCTGAAACGGTTCAGGTATTTACCTGTGCACCTCAGTGACACCATTAGATGGCTTCACTTGATAAGGCCAATCACCTGATTTAACAATGATTCAACAATGAGAGAGAGAGACAGAGAGACAGAGAGACAGAGACAGAATGCTTCAATCCATCTCATCCCATCTGAAAGTCATACTGACAGCCTGGACTTTGATCTTACCACTGGCACACATGAATGGATGCAGTTTAGACCCCATCCTCATAGACTGTGACATCTATGAGCTTGGTATTGTAATATTTGGTGTTTAAATGTCTTTGAAGATTGACCTACAATTTTTTTCCCAGCAGAATGACCTTGTTGTTTGGTAGAAATGATATACATCTACAAAATGTATTTTATATATATTAAAAGCACAAAAATTAAATTAGAAGTCTACCCAAAATTTCATTATATATTATTTCTGAGTTAATTCTTGATGACCGTTAGTCCACACATGATGGATGAATAATAGAATTTATAAAAATGGAATTAGACTATACTATTCTAGTAAATATATATATTTTGAGTTTTTAAAAAAATCTGAAGAATTTTTTGTATGCAAGGGATATTACTTCTTAAGGTTAAGAACTCTGGATCCAGACTGCTTCCACCTAAATTGTAGTTCTCCTAGTTACTAGTTGTATTGAGTGCAATTGAAAAATATGGTGAATACTGAAATTTTAAAAAATGAAAGTAAAAGACACATTGCCACTAATTCCCCTCAAACATAGTAATTTTCTGAAGCAGTTTTGGAAATCCTCTTTGGTTTCTTTAGTTGCACTATCATGGCTGCCTCAGCATCCTGAATCGATTCAAAACATTTAACTTTCATGGTCATTTTGACTTTGGGGAAAAGCCAGAAGTTGCATGGTGCCAGATCTGGTGAATAAGATGGATGAAGACACATCATAATGTCTTTATAAGCTTGCTTTTCCATTGGATGACACTTGGCAGCAGAATTCACAGTGTTTTTGATCACATCTCTTAAGGACACTTATGAAAGAGGATTTCCAGAACTGTTTCAGAAAGTGAGATGTGTTTAAAGCAAGGAGGAATATTTTAAAGGGAACTAATGGCAATATGTCTGTTACTGTAACAAATTTTTAAAAATTTAAACATTTACTGTGTATTTTGAGCACTCCTTGTATGACCTTGGGCAAAGTATTACACCTTAGTTTCTCCATCTGTAAAATAGGGTAATAATATTATCCATCTCTTTTTAAGAGGGTGAACTGAGTTAATATATATGTGAGGTGTTTCAGGACAGTACATGGTATATAAATGTTTGTTATGGTTTATGTCTAGATTGTCCCCCCAAAGCCTCATGCAGTCGTAGGTGACATGTTTTCAGAGGTGGCTAGATCTAGAATGTGTGACGCTGGAATTAAGGGCGTGTGATTACTAAATCAATCACTGATTGGTTTGACACCCCCTGATCCTGGCAGCCTGGATAAGATATAAGGAGCAGAAAGAAGCTGCTAAGGCCCCTTGGTTGCCTTGCTGCCTTCTGCCCATCTGCCATGCCACCTTGCCTTGGAGCCAGCAGATTACGGACTGAAACCTCTTCTAACTATGAGCTAAATAAACCTTTCCTCCCTTAACTTTGGGTGTTAGGTATTTTGTCTCAGCAATGAGAGAAAAGTAACTAAGACAATGTTAATTGTTACTATTATCCCTTTCTAATCAATAAAAAGATGATTAAAGATTAAATAGTTTTTATTGATACCCAACTAAAAAAGGGATAAAATCAGCACACGTATGCTCTGCCTACCTCCCAAATATTGGCTGTAGTGAACTGTAAAAAGCATTAGTTTAAAACATTCTGCTCTGAAATCCCAGCCCCAGACTTGTGCAATCTCAGTTAAATAGATTGAGGGCTCCCTAGTAGTCTTCCTCATGATGTTTTCATCCCTGAGTGGTTCATCTGATTCTTCTGGACAGCTGTATTTTATTGGCAAACTAAACTTCAATGATTCCTTGCTCCTGAGAATGCCTGTCTGTTACCTTTACTCCCAAAGGATGCTTTAGCTGGTTATGAAATTCTTGGGTCACATTTTGTCTCAAAATGCTTATTCACTGCTTTGTATTCAGTTATTGTGGAGAAATCCGATGTTGGTATCAAATCTGTATCTGAAGGGTCTTCTTAGATGCCATAGAATTCCTTGGTTATCAAGAAGTTCTGTGACTTCATGAAGATATATCTCACTGTGAATATTCTACATTATTTTGTTCTAGGACAAAGCGTAGTCTTATTTTGAAAATATTTTAAAAATATTTCATTCATATTTTGAATAGATAGAACAATGAAAGTCAAGTCATGTTGTGCCCATCTTCCTATCTCTTAACCAAGCCAATTAGTTTCCCTCTTGTGAGGTAACCAAGGTTACCAGTGTCTTGACTATCTTTATAGATGTAGTCAATGGACATAAATCATATTCTTAGGTTTTACTTTTCATGCACAAGATAGCATGCTATGCACACCATTCTGAATTTTACTATTCTCATTGGGAAATTATTCACTATTAGTGCATATTCCATATTAGTGCCTCATTCTTTTTTTTCTTTCTGGTATTGGTGATTGAACCCAGGGTCTTCACACTGAGATACATCCTTGGCCCTTTCAAAACTTTTTATTTCAAGACAGGGTCTCCCTAAGTTGCACAGGCTGGACTCAAACTTGAGATCTTCCTCCTTTAGTCTCCCAGAGGGCTGAGACCATAGGTGTGCCGCCCCTTCATCCTTTTTAAATTTTGAATCTTCTTCCATTGCATAATTCTGCTTTCATTTACTTAACCAATCACCTACTGAGGGGTATTGGCTCCCAAGCTTGTGCTCTTTGGGTATATCAAAGGGTATATTGTGTCTGTATCTATAGAATAAACTTCTAGGTGTGGGATTATGAGGTCAAAGGGTGTGGACATTTAAAATCCTGATAGCTATGGTCACACCACCTTCCGATACATCCTGCCCAACACTGCAGGAGAATGTTCGCTTCCACTTGTCTTCCTCAGCACTGAATGCTCCAGTTTTTGCTCTTTGTCAATCTGCGTTGAATTTCATGGTAATTTTAATAAAATGAATTTCATGGTAATTTTAATTTGGATTTCTTCTATATGAATAAAGTTGACCATATTTTCATATGCTAAGAGTCATTTTAGCAGGTTGTGGTAGTTCACACCTGTAATACCAGCACTTGGGAAGATGAGAGAGGAGAATAAGGAACTTGAGGCCAGCCTGGGCTACAGAGAGGGAGAGAGAGAGAGGGAGAGAGGGGGAGAGGGAGGGAGGGAGGGAGGGAGAGAGAGAGAGAGAGAGAGAGAGAGAGAGAGAGAGAGAGAGAGAGAGAGAGAGAAATCCTTTTATTTTTATTTCTGTGACCTCTATTTTCTTTTGCCTATTTTTCTGTTGGGTTGTTGGTATTTTTCCTGCTGACTATAGAAACTATTTTTAAAATTATGTGTATGTGTTTTTGAGGTTATACAAACAAATAGTACAAAAGGTGAAAACTGCACTACCAGAGTTATCACAAGAAACTGTAGTTCCTGACCCACTGTGATGTCCCAACAACTCAGAGCCCACCATTTCAGAATGCTTGCCCTCCAATTGTCCACTGAACAGTCTCCTTGGGCAGAGAGGGACCATCAAGCCCTGGCTGCACCTCTGGTACTCAATGCTGAGTGGGGAGGGGGCTCACTCTGCAGCACCCACACGGACGACAGTCGGAGCATGACATTTCCCCACGCATGTGGAGTCATTTCTCTGAGGAAGAGCACTATTTTTGTCTTGGGATCAAAGCCAGCTATCCATACCCTCTGGGTGGGGCCTGGAGCACAGCCCCTCCAATTTCAGCCCTCTCCCCATACTTGTTTCCTCTCTACTCAGAGATAACCCAGAGCCCACTGGGTGGAACAAGTTTATTTTTCACAGCTTTGTGGCAACTTTTTTGCGATCCAGATTTTTGATGGCTTTTTTTTCCCAACTCACTCCAATCATTCCATCTTCATAAATCGCTCATTATTTGATTATACCTATCTGCCTCTCCTTTTATTTTATTGCTCTGGGCTCTTTCTCTTTTGGAAATTTCTACTTTCATCCTATTAAGGTCTCAGGAGGAACAAGCGTGGGCCTCAACTACCACCCAGGTTGAGAAAGGTGCTCCTGAGTGAATCTTCTTGCTCTCTCATCCAATTTTTTTTCCCTGTGCTCCAAGTTTACTTTTTATCTCTTTGAGCACTTGTGTCTCATTCTTGAGTTCTTTGCAAAGACAAGTTATATTACCTGTACTTTTTCTGAGGCTGTAGAGAACTACCTGTCTCTACTTTTTGGTCTTCCTAAGACCTCTTGCAGCAGTGTGTTTTCATCTGCCTCTGCTTAGATAATTTCTTCCTTCTCTTTCCCTGTTCAGAGATCTTAGCTTGAAGAAGACCTACTCTTCCAGGGATCAGTGTGTGCATGCGTGTGTGTGTGTTTGTGTGTGTTAGATTCAATACTCCTTTCCTACAGCTCTGCAGTGTCATTTGCCTATGGTCGACCATTCTCACTGGTGCCCTCATGCCCAGCAGAGGGTCTCAGGGACCGTCTCATAGGGCGTTCAGAGACTGCGGCATCCTGCCCCAGCCTGGTGGCAGGAGAGAGCTCACAGCCTGCCTGGTTCAATTTTTCTAGAGCTTGAAGATGGGCTCACTGGTTTGGAGACCGGTCTTGGCTATTCCCTCATTTCCTTGAGTATGGAGTTTCTGTTGGCTTTGTTGGAGTAGAATTAAAAGCTCTATCACTAGTAGGAAGTCACTGGTTTCTACCCATTGGCTGCAGGAGAAAAGGGGTTATCACAGTGAGCTGGAAGTTCTCACACCATTAATGGTAGTGCTCCTACCAATTGATACTGGAGTTTATTACCCATTTTAAATTTTCTGTAGTCTTTCTTGTTGGTTTCCTCCATTTTCTGAAGTCAGGCAATATATTATTATTACCCTCCTTTTCACACATGCACAGCCCACCCTCATGTTACCTCAGGCATTGCAGGCAGCAGGGATTTATTAGTCTCACATATAAAGAAGGGTTCAGTTGTTGAGAGCAGCATGTTCACAGGTAGGGTGGACATGTTCTTTATGACCAAGGGCTGGTAATCAGGTTCCAGGTTAGTGTTAGGTTTCTGTGGAAAAGGAAAAAGAAGAAACAAACCAAGCTGTAGTTAACAAAAGTCTCATATCCACAGTGAACAACAAATTTAGTGCCACCTGCACCCTACTCCCCTCTTTAGGTATCTATGTTCTCTGGTAGAGGTTTATATAAATCATGTGGAATGATGTGCGGCGGACTACTGAAAACCCACAGAACCTAGAAAAGACAGATTAGATTTCTAACTCTTGCTGCCTAGTTGGAAAAAAAAAAACGATGAAAGTCATGCTTCTGGTAGAACTATTACTACAGAGGTTTCCACAGTATCATAGGACAGAGTCTAATAAATTAGCAGTATCTTGTGAATGAATCTAGGTATTGCTATGAGATAAATATTTGCCCTTATGTAATGCTTTTTCTATGCTTAAAATACATACATTGCCAGCGTACTTTTCTTGTTATATAGATAAATGCTCATAACTATTTTCTGTAGATTTTTCTGGATACCAACAGGGGAGTTGATTTAGAAGCATCTTCTCACTCTGTTAGATAAATCATACTTAAATTTTCAGCAGGAGAAAGCATCTGACATGGATATTGAACTGGAAGCTTCTGGTCAGATTGGATTTTTTTCATTCTGATGTTGGGGCCCACATTCTTTCTCATGTGCTCTGGAAAGGGGGTCCTTTAGTATCGTACCAAGAGGTAACCACTAGCCTTAATCTCTGGCCTCCAAAAAAGAACCTCCCTCCAGTCATTCCTGGGCTCTTCTAAAACTGCAGCCTGTTTTTGCCAGGCCTCTGTGTTTGGATTTGCTTCTTCTTCTTGCTCCAATTTCAGCTGAATCCTCCCGGATTCACCTTCTGAGTCTGTCTCTTGTTTTCAGCTTTTGTCCTGCATAGTGTTCCTTCCATGTGTCTCCTGGGCTTGGGTGGCCACTGTTCCTTGGCCGCACCCTCTGGCCTCAGCTGTACTGCACTGAATCCTTGTGCACTCCAAGGTCATTTCAGGGTCTGGCACTGACCACGCAATGCCAGTTTTTGACTCCCTCCTTCTAATGTAGCACAGGCACCGGCTCCTCTTGCATCTGCAGGTTGCATACTCCAGGTTAGGGAGGGACGAAGCAGCACATTCAGGCCTGCTAAGCAGCAGGCTGAACAGAGAACCGTCCACCCAGTGACCTTCCCTGGAGGCTGCTGTGCCACGCAGATGTCTTGGGGGTGAAGAAGCCACACTTGGTTGGTTTTGGCGAGAGGCCATTCAGAGGTCAGTGATGAGAAGGAGTCGAGGTACAGAGAAACTGATCTATTTTAAAATGACCCCTTCTCTCTGGGTTGTTTGTCTCCCCAAATATCAGCAGACAGAATTTGCTGCTGAAACTTCATGAAGCAAACAGGCTGAAGTTTTCAATTGACCTTTTCAGTCCCACGGAGATGTAGTTTCATCTCCGTGGCTTATGAATGGTACAATCGTTATAAAGCAGATCAAATTGGAAGAAACAGTGTTAGAAAAACCCTTTCCATAGACAGGGTTCGTATCATTATATTCTAACAGACCATATAAAACACGCTGCCTTGAGCTGACAACAAGCAAGCAGAACAGATAATTGTGGGTCAGACAATTAAATCTGAATACCAAGACCTAATGGATCTCTGACACCTGCTGTAATGAAGGTGCATTTATTCATCATCCCTGTTATGGAGTAAACGTGGGCAGGAAATGAACAATGAAAACACAGTAGCAGGAAAGATTTCAAACTTCTGATATGTGGGGGAAGGAGAGGAGGATGAAAACAAACAGCAGGGAGTTGTGACTGTATTCACTTTTTAATTCAACAAGAAGTTACTGCCATATTCAGAATATCTGCATATTTTAATCTAGCCATGAACTCAAACAATAGGCATTTAAGCAAAAATATGCCACACCCCCAAAAAGGCATGAGGATATAAAGGGAAGAAAAAGAGCACCAGCCACATCTTTTTATGAGTGTTTGTGGGCTTAGAAAAATCTAATAAAACTAAGCTGCATATTTAACATATATTATAATGCCCTGCACAGAACAGCTATTCAATAAATATTCACAGAATTTTCTCTGAATAGCTGTGTTTAGAGAAAATATGATGCCACCTAATTCAATGCAGCTGTTACCAATAAATACCTTTCCTGATTACTTAAAAAGAAAGAATTTAAAACAGTAATAAAACTTAATAACTGTGGTTAATAACTATTTTCAGGGCTTCATACATACCAGGCAGTACCCTACCACTCAGCTACATCCCCAGCCCAATACTAAATCTTACAGTTTCCTTTTCACATGTCTCATGGAGCTTGCCAGCTTCATGTTTAGCTTTGCTGTCACTGAAACTCTTATCCTACTTCCTCAATGCCCACTTTCTCTTTTTTTTTGGTGCTGGGGATCGAACTCAGGGCCTATGTGCTTGCAAGGCAAGCACTCTAACCACTGAGCTAAATCCCCAGCCCCCCACTCTTAAGTCTGCTTTTTGCTGTGTATTTTCTGCCC
Source organism: Hystrix cristata (assembly GCA_004026905.1). NCBI lineage: Eukaryota > Metazoa > Chordata > Mammalia > Rodentia > Hystricidae > Hystrix > Hystrix cristata. Next base: position 25,698 of record PVJO010007191.1, on the reverse strand, counting down.
TATATATTGTAGATGTCTAGTACACTATGGGTACTTAAATGTGATTTATCAATTTGAATTGAACTTGGATCCTCGACTGCACCACAGCTCCTTTATTCATCTCCTAGCACAGTACCTTACCATTGGTGGTGTTCAATAGATTTTTCTTTGTTTTGATGAATGATATATGATGGAATCCACTACCAGTGTACATGGTCTTGAACATTCTCTTGCAAATCTCAAGGCAATGAATGGAACTTCAGCTGATCTCCCATGGCTGGCCAGGCATTATAACACCTAGCATTTTTGTATGACAACATAGATGATATGATGGGACAATGGCTTCCTTTGTGTTTGGTCTTCCTCAGTAGGCTGTGAAATTCATCAAGGAGGGCCTGTTCTCAGAACCTGGTGTAGTGTCTGGGACATGAGAGGAGTGAACAGATATTCCATTCAGCAGCTGGTATGGCTATCTTGATGAATAATTTTGACCATGTCGTTCCCCTCCCTGAAGCCTTCCAATGGTTACAAGAACAAAATCCAAAGTCCTGAACATGCATTACAGGCATGGCACTCACATCTGGCCCCTGCTGCTTCTCCAGGGAGATCTCCAGTTATTCATGGTACATTCTCTGTCCAAGGCAGGATTTCCATTCTCAGGCTCACCAGGCCCTTTCCCAAGGTAGGCTTTTGGGATGACCTGTTCCTTCTGCTTATAGTTCTTTACCCCTCCCTTGTCACCACCCTGACTTCTACTTTTTACTTCAATCTCAGCTTGAGTCACCCGCTCAAGGAAGTTGCCTATAACTACATGTATAACTAAAGCTGATCTATGCCTTCAAGCCACTTTACACTTCTTTCTAGCAGTGTTTATACTGGGATGGAAACAATGAAATTTGAATTATTTATTACATTCTATAACTTCTACCAGTCTCTTAGCTTTGATTACGTCTGGTTCACCAGACTTCAGGCACCAGCACAGTCTCTGAATCAGAACAGATGTTCCATAGATGTTGGTTTTGAATGATAAACAATTCCTGAATGGAAGCCTCCTAAGAGTAGGTCAAGTCCTACTGCAATATCTCCTCCCCCTTCACCATCCCAACCCCTGTCCTTGGCAGCAGCCATTCCCATCTCTCCTCTGACCCCTGACTCTCCCATCTATTTCCCTGCCATAACAGCTGTACAAAGTCCTGAACATATTAAAGAGTGTAAATCAGACAGTTTTGGTTGATTACTTATTGTCCAGCAGTGCTTGGTGATCTACATGCCTTAATTTGTATCTCAGCTTACTTATGTGTATAATGATAACAGAATCGACTGTGTAGGTTTTTTTGTGAGGAACAGTTGGGAAAATGTATGTAATGGACATGACTCAACTTTCAGTGATACTAATCAATAAGTGGTAGCATTTCTTATTGATTATGATAATTATTGATAATTCTATTCCAATCTTCTACTATGATATTTTACCTAAAGCAAAATGGTTGAGTAAAATACATTTTCAGTGCTCTGGAATACTACTTCTTTTTGGCCCTATACATCAAGAATGATGGAAATAGAATTTTTATTTCAAGGAATTGTAGGTTTAGATTCAGAATTTTTAGCTGAATGTGTAATAGCCTCTGAAGCTTAAAAAAACATTTGCTGGGTAATGGTCACAACAGGATTCCAATTAATTTAGCATACAAAACTAAGAGGTGAACATATTTGGGTGTGCATGCCTGTAATCCCAGCATTCCAGGAGACTGAGGCAGGAGGACTACAAGTTCAGGCCCAACATGAGCAACTTAGCAACTCAGCAAGACCTTTCCCAAAAATAAAAAATAAAAGGGCCGGGAATGTAGCTCAGTGAAAAGGCCCCAGTACCACTCAAACTGCCAAACAACAGCAGCAGCAACAACAATATAACAGCGAAACAACCCAAAAAACCCTGACCATGTTGGCCCCAATCAGGGCACTCAGCCTCCCGAGCGCCTCACTGACCTTCTCGAGTCGGTATATGAGTTGTCTGGTGGAGAGCTGGATAAGAGGAGCTACAAACTCACAGGTGATGTTCACAGTTATCAACAAGCTCTTCCCCTTCTTGGTGCCAACCACAGCGTGACACACCAACTTTTCTTTGACTACCTGCACACAATATGCAACAGCATTTTTTTGGAATAACCATAACTCAGAAAACTTAATGACCCACCAAGAGTGAACCAATTCCAAACTATCCGCCTCAGGACGTGAAGGAAGACTGTATTTCCCTGAGCAGTGCATTTCAGGGATTGCTCTCTGTCATACAATTATGGTCTGTTTGGTTAAATATGGCTTTGACGAATTCTATGTTTATTTCTGAATGCCCCTGAGTAATTTAAATTCATATCTTGCTATACATACCCATAAACTTTATAATGCAACAGAAGCTATGTTAGGGGCTGGGTGTACAAAGCAGAGATGAACAAATTGGATAAAATCCTTCATGGGGCTTATAGTTCAATGGCAATTACATAATTTCTTTTTTTTTATAATTTCTTATTAAACTAGTTGAAAACTGTGGTTGGATTAATTCTGTCTTCATACTTATATATTTAAAATCATGCATAGGAAATTAATATTTTTTGGACCCAAGAAGAGCAGATTTTTTTTTTTTATAAAGTAGAAAGGATCAAAAGTGAATTTATGTCATGAATAGCTTGTACTGAAGAGTGCCCAGGTTTGGGATGTTAATGAACTCAACTATATAGCATGATTTGGAAGCACATTCAGGGAAGCTTTTAGTAAAGCTTAAACAGAATTTAGTGCCCCAGTAGCTTAGATTTAGTGCCTTTTAAAAATATGTTCAACTCTTGATAACCACATCACAAATGTGCTCCTCCTACAGGCTGTGAGTGTTTTGAGATAAGTGGCTATGTTCTATTCATCTCTGCATCCTCAGTGCCCAGAACAGTGTTTGTCACATGGTACATAGTCAAAGCAGTTGGCTGATTCCCTGAATAACAGAGAGAAGGAACACATTATAGACTCCATAAGAGAGATAAGACTTTTTTTTTTTTTTTTTTTGCACTGGGCATGTATTCTAACTGAAAATGCTCTGTGAAAAAGTAATGTAAATGAAATAAAGTGGAACCTGTGACCCTAAAGAAGTGAAGAAATGGGTCAGGTTTCCCATATTGTCTCTGAGAGGTAAATTTCTTTCTGCTTTCTATTTTATGAGGGGAAAATTCACTATTGCCTCCTAACATGAAGAAGCTTAAGCAATACAAGAAGAAGCTTAAGCAAGCATCATTTTTCATTCACAAAGTCTGCATTTATGGGATGGGAGAGACTTTTGAGTGACTTTGAAAGTATTATTTTAGGTTTTTTTTGGTGGTTTCCAAACTCCACGAGGGAAATGTAATAAATAGACACATGATTTGAATCTAGTTAAATGTTTTAAGCAGAATATGTGGTGATAACATAAATAACAGAAGAATGTCGTAGTTGCTGAAGAGAAACATGACTATTTCATTGATACATACAAAGATGATTTTTTAAATGTGATGCTATTGTAATCAGTGGGGAGGGAATGGAGCAGGTATATGTAGCCATATCTGAATAGATAAAGTAACCCTGAGTATCTATAAAAATATCTTTATGAATAAATATTAAATTAATACTGATAAGTGTTAATAGGAACCTTTGCTTGGACTAACAACTGGATGTTCCCCTCCTGAGACAAGCTGGCTGGTCACTGCTGACCCTGTGAGTGAGAAGCTGCTTTAAATGGTCCTTTAAAGTTGGGCTCATGAGAGCTATAGAAACAAACAGAAAACTGAACAGAGCTGAACCTTGAAAGCAATGGATGCTGCCATGGTAACTCAGTGCTGTACAAAATCCTTGAGAAACCACATCCTTTCTCAGATAAATGTCAAAGGGCTCTCCTAAGAAATAGATACAGTATAGCAAAGATTTATTTAGGAGAAAAATAGCTTCTAAATGTGTTTTTCCCTTACCCTGGGAGTCGCAGAATAGCCTTCCAGAGTCACATCGATTGTCTGGCCTGGGTTTAACTCCATCCTGAGGGGATGAATCTGAAACACTGGACTTGCTGGATCCCTGGGCTCCTGGGAGCCCTGGGGCTGGGAAGGGCCATGGGCAAGTCCCTTTCTGATCTGTCCCTTCTTGCTCAACTTGTTCTGGGGATGGAAATCATCATTCATCCAGAACAACTGTTGGACCCGACGTCCCATGTTGGTCAATTTGAAATGGTAATAACAGGTATCAAGGCTGGAAAAGAAAAAGCAGGTGTTGAGAGGACTCAACTTAGGGATGTTCTGTTCGGCTCCATACCTTACGGAAATATTTAAAAAGAGAGTAAGAGCATAAGACATTCATATATTTTTTTAATGTAGAGGGTCTAAAATATGAAGCTACTAGTGATGCAATGAAGTTGTAGCTATATAAGGGCCCCCGAAGTTGGAGGCATGGACCTGGGTTTGGTCCCAGAGTTGCCATGAGTAGGTGAGGGGCTACTGGAAGGCTGCCCTGCCCAGCAGGCCAAGCAGAGCCCAGGACAAATGGACACAATTCAAAAGGAAAGCACTCTAATTAATGACAGATGGTTCTGTGATGTTTTGAAAGAAAAGCAAAACAACAACTGGAAAAGAAGCATATTTGAAGCTGTGTTGAGCAAATTTGTATGGACTGAGTGAAATGTCTTCTGATGGGCTCAATTTGAAGGACACTCTGAAAAGAAGCAACTTGTATCCTTTAAGCCCTAACAGAGGTCAGGAAACTGGACTGAAGAGGGCCAGAGCACTGTCCAGACTAGGTACTTTTCTCAGATAATGTACTTTAAGTATGTTGCTATTTCATCAATTCAATTCATTCATTATCTAGTTTGTGAACACTTACTAAGGACCTCCTGATTGCCTGGCTTTTTGTGAATAAACTGGAATTTCTAAGTTTTTTGCTTTTTTGTGCTGGGGATCAAACTCAGGGCCTCGTCTTTGTAAGGCAAGCATTCTATCAAAGATTTCACAGATGGCTCAGAGGTGTTTTTTTGGGATTTTAAAAACTGATTTATAGGCTTAGTTTATTTTGGTTTTTGTTGTTTTGTCTTTGTTTTTTCAAGAAAAAACTCACCTTGGGACTTTTTCATTTTTTATATTTTATTAGACTCTGAGAGTTCATCCTATCTGCTCCTCCCTGGGAAATGTCAGATCTAATAAATAAATTGAAGCATCAAATAATCAGAAGAAATGTTTGCTAGTTGTCAGGTGAAATAATTTCTTTCTAAGTATGTGTCTACAAGACGTGCTCAATGGAGTAAATTTACCTGGCAGTTTAACTTTATGGCTAATGGCAGGCTTTGGGGGACAGTAATATGTACTGTTTTATAAAGTAGGTGGTGCCTCTGCTACTTATTCACAGTGTATCCTTAAATAACAGAAACACAGCCATCATAAGTCTATTAACTCCCATTTTATAAAGTAATAGAAGCTCTGAAAATCTAAGGGCATTGCCTCATAACATGCAATGGGTGGGGATATATGTCTGTAGACCAGGGGTTGGTTAACATTTTCTGTAAAGGGCTGAATGATAATAATATTTTAGGATTTTTGGGCTACATGGTCTCCATCATAACTACTCAACTCTCTGTTGTAGTGTGAAAGTAGCCAGGGACATATTGGCTGCATGCCAATAAAACTTTATCTATAGAAACAGGCAGTGGGTTATAGTTTTATCTATCCCTGCTTTTGATGATTCTTCTGGTTATTGCTGGCAACATGAGTTTATGCCAAAAAGAATAATAACAGGGCTTATACAGAGGGGACATTAGCAACTAACAACTGTAGTTGTTTATGTATTCAAAGAAAACTGTTAGTTAATCCTCCAATTCCAGGCAAGCATTGGAATATCCTTTGGGCTATCTGAAACTATTTGTAGACTAAGACTATGCAGTTAGATCAAGTTTGTAGTATATTCTTATAATTAGATTTGAGTACATTTAAAGCAATTTAAAAATAGAAGCACTGGAAAGAAAAGAAAATGGTCTACCTTGTGGCCAATAGACAGGAAGAGAGTAGGATATTTGTAACTGGATGCTTCTTTATAAACACAGACAATTCAACTCACTGACTTGCATGTTACTTAATTTGCTATTGATTTATGGTATTTTCAATAAAGTGCCATGTTTCTGTAGGTGGGGGTGGAGAAAAGGAAGCATAGATGGGATTGTGGGGAAGGCTCCTGATTACCCCCAGTTACACCTTCTCTGAGCACAGTGCATATGGCTTGGTAACAGGGGCTGCTGGAACAGAAGGCATGAGGAGCAACCTGTGAGATGTGATCACATACCCCTACCGGCAGGTACAAATCCAGCTGGTCCCCAATGGTCAGTTACTGATAACTGCATGACTCTCTTAAAGAATCAGAAATAAATCCCCACATGTATGTTCTACCCTCAGCATTCGAACCTCATACTTTTTAATATTCATATTATATTGTTCTGCTCAGAGGTATTCATACTGTGCTACCTTGTATTGAAATATTTAGACCCTCTATCTTTTTCTGGATAATCAGGGGAAGCACCTGCAGATATCTCAATTGTGGTATGGTTAAGAGGCAAGTAGAAAAAATGATACCAAAAAAAGCTACTGACTTTGTAATACCTGATAAGATATTTGCAATAAATTTTTGCATCCCTAGATCTACTCTACTTAGGTTACACAGTCATAGAGTGGTATTAGCAGTATATTGGAATCACAGAGCAGAAATCATGGTTGAGACTCTAACTTCATTACAGAGAAGTCACTGCAAGTTTGGGAGAAGGGTACACTTCCTAAAAACTATCCCCTTCTCTAGGGTAGACAGACACAGATTGGCGAATGTAATCGAGCTCTACCTAGGTCTTTTTGTGGCTTCCTCAAGAAGGGGGAAAGTGAGGATGCGACAGGAGAGGGGCTGAATTGGCTGCCCTATTTGCTTAAAAATAAGTTTCTAAAGTAGAGCAACGGCACAAAAATCGTTCTCTGAAATTTCCCTACCTAAAATGTGCTCCCAAATTGAGTTCTGGAGCAAAGGGCTTATCTGAAACAATGGTCGAACCAATTCCTGAAGCCTGGACAGGAATCCGATACGTGTTGCTATGTTCAATGTCCACAATGACTGTGTCCTTGAACAACAGAACGTCATTCAGGTTGGCAGTGAGTGTCAGGGGAACATCAGCTTCTGCAGGAACCATGCCTTCTTTGGGTTCAATCGTCCAAAGGGATTTTTTGTTTCCCTGCAACACAAGACCACAAGTTAACAAGGAAGATATTCTTGGCTTTTCATTCTGTACATGTTACAGTCCTCTGTACTTCACATGGTTGGCACCACAGAAGTCAACATCAGAGACAAACATTATTTTTTAGGATCAAAGCAGCTGAATGTTTGTTGGCTTTTCTTTTTTCAAAAAGCAATCTGATCCTGAAGAGTAAGGCTCCGATTCTACTTTTGAATGCTCTGTGAAGATTCTTTATATCTCTTTCCCATGATGATAACCCAGTTTTCTAAGAAGCTCATACTAATTATCTGCTCCAATCTCTAAATTCTGAGATGCCAACAAAAGGTACAACATTCTTCATGGAATTTGGAATTTTAAAAAAAACCTTTTTCAATTGCAAAGTTGCTAGCATTTTACAGTGAAGATGAACATCTTTTATTAATAAACACAATATAGTAAGTCACCCTGAATTCTACCATTTCATAGCAATACGATTTAATTAGCTAAAGCTCCAAACTTACTTGAAATACATGGTGAAATACAATTACAAAGTTGGAAATGACTCCCACTAATCTATTTCTTTTAACTGCTTAGATTGTCACAGCTCACTCACTTTCTTCCTTAAGGTCTTTGGCAAGATAACATCTACTCTGACCATGACATTTTAAGTTGCATACCTACCTCTAGGATCCCTGTTCACCTTTACCTTCATATTTTTTACCTAGTTATTGCATGTTTCTGTGCATTACAGTGTAAGCTCTAGGGACTTTTGTCCTTTCTTTGTTTGTTTACACTTGTTTAAATACTGTGAGCATCTATAGCTAAGTGTGATATAATAGTAGGCACTTAATAAATATTTGACAAAGGAATGTAGCAACATCTTAATTAAACTATTTGATGGTAGATAACTTTCCTCTTTAGAACTTATGCCAGGTTCTAACAACTCAAATCATTAGACATTTCTTCTCAGATTAGACAGAAATGTGCTTTCTTTGAACCTTCTACACATTGGTTTTTGGGGAATGATACAGGATAAACTGTATCTATCTCTTCTGCTTCACCTTTTATATCCTGCATCCCAGCTTTGCAAGAAAACCTCACGTTACAATCAGATTCCACTGTGAGTTTAAAGTGCCAAATCAGAGAAAGTAACTCATGCTATAAGCATTTGATTCAATTTTGAAATATTTCTGCTCCTTGATGGCACTCTATTTTCTCAGATTGCTTTTAAGATTTTGTCTTTGTCTCTGAATGCTGATAGTGCAAGTTCACTATGTCCAGGTCTGGATTCATTTTCAGAGTCTTCTTGGAATCGGCTATTTTTCTAGAGTCTTTGGTTTGGTATCTTTTATTTCTGGAAAATTAGCAACCATTCTCTGTTTAAATATTGTTTCTGCCTCTCTCTTTTCCATCTTGGAAAACCAGTTACACATGTGTTTGACTTCCTGGAACAGTCTCCCTGACTCTTGGCCTCTAATCTGCATTTCTTTTCTTTTGCTCGCTGTGCTTCATTTTGGATGGATTCTTCTGAGTTATCTTCCAGTTCACTAGTTCGAGCCCCAGCACACAAAAAACCAAACCAAAAAACCCTCCAAAATCTCTTCCTGTTCACTAAGTCTTTCTTCAGCTATGTATAATGTGCTGTTAAATGCATACATTTTGTTCTTAGCTTCGGTTTTTTTTTTTTTTTATGGTTCGTGCCTTGGTATTTTACATTTTATGCATCAGATCTTGGTATTTTATATTTCTTTTTATAAGGTTTTCAGCCTTCTGGGAGCTTTTACAATTCTTAAGCTTTTACCTTATTACCTTTAACTTATTAGCTGCTCCTCCTTGTCCTTTCTAGTCATCTGCAAATTTGATGAGCACATAATTTTTTAGAATTTTTAAGTAAATATAGCAAGCATACATTCAATGGGCCCAAGGTCCAGGTGTGGTGAAAAATACAAAAATGCCCAAAGCACATTTTCATCCCCTAAGGAGCTGACAGTAAAGACTTTCAGGGAGAATAATATTCAAACAACAAAAATGCAAGTCAGAAGGAGGCTGGGTGAAAGTGCCCCAGGGAAATCTAAAGAACAAGATGCTTTCATGGAGCAGAAGATGTTGAAACTCTTTGGCTGTGACAAATGCACCACACACATTTTCTCTTCCCTCCAAATAACTATCAAGTGGTGGGGCTGGGGATTTAGCTCAGTGGTTAGGGTGCTTGCCTCATAAGCACAAGGGCCTGAGTTCGATCCCCAGCACCAAAAAACAAACAAACGAACAGACATAAATATCAAGTGGTGTCTCCTGATTATATTATGCTATTGATTTAAAAATTCTATTTTATTCTACTCTAATTGTATATAGAAAAATTATCCCGAAAATTAATAAAAAGCATCCTGTCCCCCATTTTTGATTGCTATGTCCTTTAAATCAATTACCAATAATCATTAAACATTAGCCTTTGGGGAAAGGGCTAAATAAGAAGAGTTGTGGAAATCATCTACAAACCTGAAGGATAATGACTGAGAGGAAAAGGCAAATTCTCTAGTTCACTGGAGACGGGCTCTATGATTCCTTGGTAAATCTTCCTTGGCTTTTCATACCCTTCCAAATGTAATGGCTCAGAAGAAGCCCTCCAAATTAAGGCATATGGAAGAAAACAATGTATTTTGAAACAAATGTAAAATTTACTCTCTGAGCTGGACTTCAGAGGCTATTCTAGTCTAAAATTATTCCAGTAGAAATTAATTTCTATGGTATATTTCTAGCAAAAGGATAAAAGAAGAAATAACAAAACACACAGCATAATGTTAAGGGAAACAAATCAGAAACACAAGCTTAAATATCATATGGTTTCTTTCATTTGAGTAATCCGAAGTACAAATAAAGAGCTAAATAAAAAAAATGATGAAAGAAAACAGAGAGAGAGAGACATTTTGCAAATGGGGAGGGGACCAAGAGACCACGGATAGAGGGAGGTTGGAAGGGAAGTAAAAAGATTTAAGAAGCATCATGTAGATGTGCCAACTACTCACAATGAATGTGATCGTTGTATGTCACGAACATTAAGTAAAAAATAATAATAATAATAATGAAAATGGGGGAAAAGGATCTAGAGATTGAGGGAGGGAGGTGGGTGTGGAGGGAAAGGAGAATAAAAAGAATCAAGATATGTAAAACACATGAACCTACCCCCTAAGATGAATGCACACACCATGTACTGGTCTGGTAAACATGTACTGTACTAAAAACATGTGGAGTTTCTACGGGGGCTCAGGTACAATGGAGGCTATGAATGAGAAACTTTCTGACAAGTTTAAGCTGGGTTTGAAATTGAACAGCATGGAAGATTTTTGAAAATGAGAAGACTGTACATTACATTGCAGATTATACGCAAGAGTTAGAGACCACAACCAGGCAGAATCTCACCAAAATCCAGGCCTTGCTCCAACGCAGATTCAGAAACTGAACTGGTCAATAAGACCAACAATCACTCTCTTAAGAACTGGCTCATACGTACTTATACAAGGAGAATCTGATATTTAAACCAAAATGCCAATTTCCCAATTTGCAACTGAGGACAAATCCTGTTAGATAAACCAGAAAGCTTATCATATTTCCTCCTGGTTTGAAAGTCTACATGGGAAATAAGTAAATTGCATTTTAAAATGTAAATGAATTAAATAAAGCAAAGAATAATGTTTTTAAGGTTATAAGTTACATATAATGAGGTTGTAGATAAATTGAGGAAATTTTATTTTAATGTCGGTATTAATGGAAACTATGGGTTTAAGTGAAAAGTCTTATTATTACTTATGATCATTAAATGTGAAACATCCTTAGAAACATAGATACAGGGGAAAACAATTAAGCCTTAAATATTATTCTAGAAAAATTAGGATCTGGATGGAGATATTTGTAACATAATTGTATCTGATGGACACTTGTGGAAAAAAATGCTGGATCCTGCAATAACTCGGTCTGTTTTTCAAAATATTCTCTGTAAGTTTTCTTCTCATAGTAGCAACTTAGCCCTAGTAGAGTATTAAAATATTAAGAAAACAGTAAGCAAAATCTCTTTTTCCAGAACATTAATATACACTTAAAATATATTTAGTAATTTAATAACGTATTAGTAAAATATAATAATCCTCATAAATTTAATTTGTAGGAGGGTAGAGAAAATGTTATTGGCAGAGGAAACAGCAAGAATTGAATGCCACAATATTCTGTTCATATTTAGGTTTGAAGGAATGATATTTTTTCTTAATATACCAAAACATTTTTCAACCAGTCCCAAAGTGAAAATACTAAAATCCTCTAACACATTAATCATAGAAGATGATACAAGAATGAGTTCTAAAACAGCTGTAAATGCAAATTCAGTTTTCAGTAGATATTTTAAAATGGATTGGTGTAGCTTCATTTCATCTAGAGTTTCTATTACAGTAGATAGGAGTCCTTGACTTATATCATTTTCAGTGTGACCTGCACAATCAAAGCAATACAAGGAACTAGATTTTCCTGCTTCAGCAAGCAGTCCTTCTCCTTTTTTTAGAAATACTTGTCTTTCTTACTTGGAGCTTTTAGAATTTAGTTGTTATAACAGAAAGACCCCTGATGCTCAGTGGTTTCATATACTAGAAGCTTATTTCTGGATCACATGAATTCCAACTGGTGACAGGGGTGAGGAGCGGCTTCTATTGACAAAGAACTCAGTCATGCATGCTGCTCCTACCCCCAAAGGAGGCTGGGAAATGTAGTTCATCTCTGGGTTCAGAATGAAGGGAGACAGGTGTGGTGAGTTGTTGCCTGCTCTCTGCCAAAACTATTTTATTGGTAGAGACCACCACATATCATCAGCCATTCCCCCAACTCCAACTCTCCCAAAACTCAGATTTTGAAAGGTGGGAAGGCTCTTGTAGGAGAATAATAACTTGGCATTTCAAATCCCATGGAAAGTTTGGGCCCAAAGTTCATATCCATCTGCTATTAGGACAAGTGGAGGAACAACTAGGAGAGAAAATAAGAAAGTTTTAGGTAAGAAGATCTTACTCTGTTGGCCTTTCTTCCTAAATTTGTGGCCTTAGAACACATTCTATGTAGTTTTGCTCACTTATAAGACTCAGCTGACAATTAAGACATAAATCAATGTCATTTTCGTCCTTTTATCAAAAAGCAAGGTGTCCTTCTGAACAGGTACTGTCAATGTCATTTCCCCAGTTTCAACCTTTTGTTTTCTTCCTCTAGCCAGTAGCACAGGTCACTTCGCTGTTCACAGTGAAGTGAAGATGTTGTCAGCGTAAGTGCTATTTCAAGTCAGGGGACATTAGTTTTCGATGGATGTATACCATTTCTATTCTGATTCCTGCTGACGTAGGTTAGGTACTCTGGCAAGAAGAACTGAATTTGCTTTCCATGGCTGAATTGGTGAGTTTTCCTTTTGATGAAGCTTATTCATCAATATCTGGCATAAAATATGACAGCAAAATACATCATAAAAATCTAAGAACAACACACATTAAAATGCCAGATGCTGTAGTCCTGGGCCATCTTTAGCAAAATCAGGCTATAAACTGCTGGAACATCCCGTGTCTCTTTAGAATCTGACTTTTAGGTGTGTCCTTTGCTTTAGGAAAGGACTTAGTCCATGTGACATTTTCTCTTATTAGTAATGGAGGCAAATTAGGCTGCAGGAGAAATGGATAAATGATAATCAGTCTAGCCTCCGAGGGCTTTTTGTAAATTTTTGAAATCACAATGCAGCAAGACAGCAATGGATGAGAGTAGGTTAGGAAGGAGGGCTGTGAAGGAAAAGGGATGTGGGGTTGATCCCTGCTCTGCTGTCCAGACTGGACTGTGGGCACATCATATACCCATGTCCCACCTCAGTTTTCTCCTTCGTAGCTCAGGATACTGACAGCAAACAATACTGATTTGATCTTATGCAGAGAGGTGTGGTGATGGTTAAATGAGGTCATGCATATAAAAACTCAGGCCAGCATCCTTGTAAATGATGGCTATTGTAGGATCTGAAATGACCTACATGACACCTAAGTATGGGCTTAATAAGGTTTGCTAAAAAAGAGATTGCAAAACTTGGCAGAAGAGAAGCATGTGGGGTTTGTGCAGATTTCTAAGACGACCCTAAGATAGCCACCTCCTGGGGTACAATGTTCTTTTCCCAGCTAGTCAAACCCTAGTCTAGGTGCTGCTGTAGAGGGATTTTGTTGGTACAGTTAAGATCTCAAGTCAGTTGGCTTTAAGATGCGCAATTATCCTCAGTGGGCCTGATTTACCAGGCGGGTGGACTCTTCCTAGTGAGGTGATGTCAAGCATGAGAGGGCCTGTGGAAGATGCCACATGTCAGGGAGCTGTGGATGGCTCAGGACGCCCTATTGATAGCTAGCAAGGAAAGGAGGCCTCTGACATTGAGCTGTAAGGAAAGAAATTCTGCCAGGAACCCGAGGGGTGTAGAGGTGGGCCTCTCCCTAGCTGTGTCTCCTGTAAGAAATGTAGCTCACCTAATGCATCTTTTCAACCTTAGTGATCCTGAGGAGAGGCTCCAATCAGGTCATCCCTGGACCCCAACCCATAGAAAAACACAGTAAATTAGTATTGTTTTAAGCCCCAAAATTTGTGATAACTTGTTACCCAGCAGTAGAGAACTAATACAAGGTTTCACACATTTGTTTCAAAGATGATAAAAAGAAGCCTTCCATTAAAGCTTTAGCAATAGCTGCCTCTGCTTGTTCTGTGAATCGGGGCTAGAAAGTCTGAGTCATCTCAGCGGCCCATAAGGTTCATATGGCTGCAAAAGGTGGAAAATGTGTGATCTTTCGCAGTGCAGAGTTCCATGACCACTGCCGATCAGCATTAAGCCCTTCTCTCTTGAGGTTTCACATATATAAAGGTAACATTTGCTTTTTACTTGACAATAGGGCATCAGAGCACTTCTTATGCAGCACTCAGCTGCCAAGGTGAATCAGCCAGAGACTGCATAAGTTTCTTCATTGTGCATTTAATATTTGCCCCAAAAGGTGGAAGAAAAGGCCATTGTTTGCACATGTCACATCAACAATAACCGAAAGTGTGAGTATGCTCAGACGGAACTGCTATTCTGTAGTGCTAATAACTATGAAGCTTGTAGAAAATAGCACTTTGTGTTTTATTTATTTTTTTTTACAAGAAATAACTCATTTGCCTTTTGAAATCTGCAAGAATTTCCTCCCATGGGAGGAGGAGAAGCAAGTAAGTATAGGAACCAACATGCAGACTGAGGGATTTCTTTGGATTTATACCATTATCTCAGCAGATAATCAGTTCTTCGGGAAACAAGAACAATGAAGAGTCACCAAGGCCTGTCTGCTTTTCCCCATCTAAACAGTATCTCTAGTCATAAAGTTCTCTTTGCTGAGGTGAGTCACTTTGTTTCTAAAATAATTAACTGCTAATTGCTGTTAATGAGATGAGATGCAGAAGAATCAGTACTAAGAATTTTACAAGGAAGGCCCAGCAGGGTCATGATTGTAGGGACAGGGGTCCCCATAGGTAGGAAAAGATAGGGTAAAGGCCTCGTTAGATGTTATTAAAAATTAATAGACAATTTTGACCTCTATAGCTAGGCTCTAAAAGCCAGACAGCTATAATCAAATAGTTAGAAACATAAAGGCAGCTAGATTCTGACAGTGAAGGAGACACAGGCAAAGAGACTTATTCCGGGAAGGCCCCAGGTTATCTGATTAAAATAAAGAACACAAATGTCCCCCTTTATTTGATTCTTACATCTACATAACCTGGCCCTAAGGTACCCGCCCATAAGCTTTGCCAAAAGACAAAAGTCACAGGGCTGAGGGAAATGGAGGCAGAGGTGACACACAAGCCCAGGAGCCAGATTCCAAAGGCTGACCTAAGGAATAAACCTCAATAAAAAGGGGCTACAACAAAGGGCCCATGAGTATTTCACTTTTGAATGCTCCACACTCGTTGAGTAGCTAGCTATCGTCTCCCTTTCCCCCTTTTTCACCACTTTCAAATAAACTATCTTCTAAATAAATTGTTTTCCCCTAATTTAAACTCTGTGTCTTTAATTCTTTACTGTAGCTGGGTTTATGATTGCTGGGAAACATATTTTCTAGCGGGACAGCAGCTCACAGTCCACCTCCGGACGTAACATGATGAAAAATGTCGGCTTTGGGGTCACATGACCTCATGGTCAACTCTGAACTCTGTCATGTGTAGCCAGTTGAATTTAGACTAATTTAAAAAGATTTAAGTTTTGGTTTTCTTATCATTTAAATGTGCTTCCTGCAGATGAAATAAAACAAGTGCCAAATACATAGCACCTTGTCTTAGCATAGAGTAAATACCCAATAAATCATAGTCATTATTCACATTATCTTCCAAAACTTTGTAACTAACTTTTCTTCCTGCTGGCACCCTCCCCAGTCTACATCCCCGGCAGGGCTATCTTTCACAGGTCTGACCCTAGTCCTCTTCTGCTGAAGATTCTGGATGGCTGGTCAATGTCTGGGTCGGTGATGCTGAGTCCTTCTACTTCAAGAAAGCCACAGAACCCCTCCACAGAAAACGCATGTACAGTATACGCATGCACATTCACCCATAACTTTATATACAAGTTCCAGAGGTCACTGACCCCAAATGTGGTGGACTTTTGTTATTTTCTTTTTAATACATAAGCTCAGTTTTTATGTTTGGGGAACCATTACTTTGAATGACTCTTGGTAGAGACAGGATCTCACCTCATTTCAAGGAGTAACCCAACCCTCTGCAAACATGGAGGCTCAAAATCAGGACTGGTATACCAGGTACACACCTCCAGTCTGGAGGATCTAGGCCCAGTTCTTCACCAGAGGGCTTCACCAAAGAGCTCCAGTCACCTACTTCCTAGGACAGTAGGTGACTCACCCTTCCCAAGTGCACTGAGAATCATCACAGCATCTAAATACCCTGCTCTTGGGAATGCACCCCCACTTCTCTGTCTTCCTTCTCCTTAGTCTTCAAGTCTTCCTCAAGTGTTCTGATCCACGACACGCTTTTATTTGATGGACGAATAAATCACTTATTCCTCTTTGCTTACACATTATAACCTAGCTGTATTGTTTGTGTACTCTTTTTTTTGTGAGATTGTGGATTTTTAAGGGGAAAAAAACATTCAGTTTACCTTTTGTCTCTTTCTTCAGTCAGCAGTGTACAAGGGATGGGGAGAGGGCTCAAAAATAATACTTAAATGTTGGCCAACATATATGCAAACTGTCCAGTCTCACCAGAAAGCCAAAGAAATGCAAATTTAAATCACAATTGAAAATTTAAAAATCTTCTAGATTGGGCAAAAACAAGTATTGGCAAGAGGCTAGAAGAGAGTGACATTCTTCAACACTGCTGGGAGTTCAGCATATAAATTGGTACAAAATTTCTGGGAGAGAATTCACAAGATGTATTCAGACTTTTAGTCACATTCATGCCATTTGATACAGCAATTGTATTTCTAGGATTTTAGTCCAAGGAAGCAGTTAAGAATGTGAGCTGTACTTAAGACGCACACATTGTTTACAGTAGTGAAAAGCAATCTATCAGCAGAAGATTAGTTAAATCAACTGTGCTGGAGTAAATGATACAATAAAATCAATCACTAGGAATGATCTGGACTGGGTATGGTGGCACATACTTGTAGTCCCAGCACTTGGGAGGCTGAGGCAGGAGGATTGCCATGAGTTCAAGGCCAGCCTGGATTACAGAGTGAGACCATGTCAAAAAAAAAAAAGAATGATCTGCAGAGGAATATTCCATAATGATTCATATTAAAAGTGATGACACTATATCTTGAGTGAAAACATCTGGTAACAAAAATAGTAGTATCCCACAAGATGGGTAGGAATTCACTGGCAAGCCACTCACACAGGAAACAATTCAGAAGATGCACACCAGATATTTAACAGTAGTCTCCTGCGTGGTGGGAGTCTGGGTGTTTTTCGTCCTTACTGTTCCCTGTTTGTTCTATAAGGATAATTATATCCTTATAGATTTATTTGTGTAACAAGAAGAAATGCATACTTAGATTTATTGAATAAGTAGCTCCTACTAGAAGGATATGGTCGCTCTCTTTTTAACTCTGCTGTCTTATCTCAGTCTTATTCTCACATTTTGTCTTTCCTAAAAGCTTAAAATGAAAAATATATGAGCACAGTGTAAAATTCAAATGGATTCAAAGGGCGAAGTCTATTGTTCATGCCTGTGAATGGTCACTAGTTATCACTCCCAAAGGTAGCCATCATTAGCAGGTTTTGTGTGTGTGTATCTTTCCAGATATATTTTATGGCTAAAAGAAAAAAGCATATTTGCATATACATTTTTCCTTATATAAATGGTAGCATACTATACAGACTGTTCTGCATCTGGGTTTTTTTTTTTTTTTTTGCTTTACTTATTAAATGCATGCAGACACACAGTTTTAAAAGTCAAATGTGCTGGGTGTGGTGGTGTACATCTGTAATCCGAGCTACTCAAGAAGCTGAGGCAAGAGGATCCCAAGTTTGAGGTCAGCTGGGGCAACTTAGTGAGACCTTGTCTCAAAATAAAAATTTGAAAAAGGACTGGGGAATCAGCTCCTCAATACTTTCAGGAACACTGTATTTTCTGTTGGTTCCCTTTTCTTGGAGGCAAATCTCTCCAGCAGCCGTCTGTTTCCGCCTCCTGTTTGCCCAAGCTGCCCGTGACAGGCTGGCATCCCGGGAACGCCCTACGGTGCCATCCTGCACATCCCTCAAGAGTCCCTCCAGTGCTTGGACCTGTTTCCCATGTCTTTTCACTGCGGCGATATTTTCTTCAGTTGCTTCCTAAGAAAGGGAACACGTAATGTAGCCTTTTGGATTGTGTATGTCTGAAATGCCTTTATTGTACTCTTACAACTGGCTTTGCCTTTTGCTAGATGATGAATTGAAGAGTAGGATTTACCTTCCTCCAGAAAGCTCCCTGCCCAGTGTTTCTGTTAAGAAGATGCCTGATGTTATTCTGCTTCCTAATGGTTTTGACCATTAAATTTTTTTTTTTTAAATCTGGAGGTTTCTGCAACTTTATTATTATCTTTGTTCATTCATTCAGCATTCTAGAACTTAATGATGGTGTGACTTGACGCGAGCTGATTTCCATCCATTACACGGCACAGTTGATCAGTCACTTCCGGTAAATTATCCTATTCAGTTCTGAACACATTCCTTTGGTACTTTTCTGGATAATTTCTTCTCCACTTTAAAATCTGCCCTTTCTAAAATACTTACTAGGATCTTAAAAATCCTGAAGAAATCACCTACTTTTCTAATCTTTCCTAATTTCTAGCTTTTGGTCTTGTTTTTCTACATTCTGATAGGTTTTCAGTTGTATTTTCCAACTATTTTGTCAGATTTTAAATTTCTGTGATCATATTTTTAATTTATTTGAGCACATTTTTATTGTTGCTCTTTTTCAAAAATACTGTGGATGCAAATCATCTTTTATTTTCCTGAGATTAATTATCATTGGGTTTTATTTTAAACATTCTTCTTCTTGCATTGTCTTTATTCCCTCCAGATTCTTAATTTTACGTTTTTTGGTTTCTTACTTCTGCACTACAGGTATTCTGGGTAGAACCTGGTTAAGAATTTACATTTAAAAGCAAACCACTAAAACCTCTGTATGCTTGGATGGCAGCCAGCCAAGGACCATTGGATATTTATACATCCAATTAACAGGTTTAAAAAACTTTTTTTCCTGCCTTTTCTTGTAGCTGGCCAAATTTCCCATAGATGAATCTTCTAAAGTTATGCCCGTGTTCTGGGAGGGAGAAGGAGGCCAGAGTTTTCCCTTCCAGGATGGTTTTCTTGTATTTCATTTGTTTTCCCAATTGTATCCTGCCCTCAATAGTGCCTGCAAAGTCCACTGTCAGACTATTATTCTTCTTCTTAAGGTAAATTGTTTTCTTCCGCTGGACGATTTAATATCCACCTTTTGGTCTTAAGCAGCTTTATCATAAGGTGCCTATGTATTTTTTTTTTGTATTTATTTTGCTTGATTTTCCTAATGTTTTTGACTATGCGGCTTAATGTCTCACCATTATTTATTCCCTATTCTTCTTTTTTGGTATTCCAATAAGGATACCCTCATGTTTGTTTTCTTTACCATCTCTTTGGTAGTTTTCATCCTTTTATATCTTGTGTGTTCCCTTTTGGATAGTTTCTTACAATCTATCTTTTAACTTCCAGAGTTCTCTATTAGTCTATGTCTACAATGCGGTTAAACCATTCCATTAAGATCTTAATTTCAGTTGTGTTTTTCAGATCTACAATTCTCATTTGTTTCTTTTGTTTTCAGATCTCTACTGAATTTTTAAATCTTGTCTTTTATTTCCTTGAATATATTAAGTATATTTTAGTTTTCTACTAATTGTCTTGTATACCTGGTTATTTTTAAATTAACTGCTAGACATTGTACATACAAATTGTAGAGGTACTCTGAAGCCTAGAACAATGGCTTCTTCCTTTGATGATGCTACACATTTGCTTCCAGGAAAACTGTGAGGGAACCAGCAATCCTGGATCTCTTTAGACAGGCAGAGATTGAAATGATTTCACTTGTAGGTCTGTTCTAATTACCCTTGCTCCTAGTGTGTAGCTTTATTGAGTCTCAACTCGAAATCTGAGAGTTTGATCGGAACCCACCTCCCTCTAGTTTTTATGTCTTTGGTCCAGTCTCACTCGAATTTTTATCTCCTAGATCTGTAAATCTTTTGAAAGCTACTCTCAACTTTTTAACCTCTTTAGAGCCACATAGGAAAAGTAGTCCAAAATACTGACCATATATCTCCCAGCTTCCTTTTTCTTTTTGGTTGTCACAGAATGGGTTGCTCCCTGATTCCTTCGCCTAATGGTTTTCTTATATTGCCCAGCCTTTCTCCTTATTTGTAGAGGAAAATAGTTTGGAATGATGGACTGAATAGAAAGGGTCTGATGACTGATGTGCTGAGTGTCCTTGTTGATGAAATAATTGATCTACCTCTCAATTTCCCTTTTTGTGGGGAAAAAAGTCTCTAAGAATTATAAGACTAACTGACTTTGATTGTGCCAGGGAAAGAGGTCTGTGTAATCCACACTGCTCTCAAGTACCATGTACTAATAGTCTTTTTAGGTTAGTAGGTTAGCACCTTGAAACAAAGAATATAATGTTCTTTCTGGAAGTCATTTCCTTCTCAAGACCCAGTCAAAGGTGTCAGATCAAATAGAGGCACAACAATAGCTAAATAAAAGGAAACAGGCCAGCTCCTGAGCACACAGGCACGATTTACACAATGCCATAGGATATCTGTACAAAAATACTTAAGTATGCTCCAAGAAGATAATCAGAGAACTATGGAAAGTAAAATTTATAAATAGTGATTTATTAACAAACCTATATTCTTTGATATGAAAGGAAACATGTATGCATCAATGTAGATTTTTTATATTTTACAAGATGGCTTCTCTGACAAAAAATTTAAAGAAAAGAAGAGTGAGAAAAAAGTAATAAAAGGGCTTCTATTTCATAGAGCTCTGTACCACACGGATGAGACAGTTCAAACTCATAGGGAGTCTCCCAGTGTCCCTCATTTCCTTTTCTTTCTTATTTAAGAAAGAAAAAGAAAAGACCTTCAGATATAGTGCTAAAATTCTGTCTTCCCACAAACTACTTCACCTGTTTCTTTTTGTTTGTCAACATTAATAATCAAAGGTACCACTTATTGAGTGCTTATTTTTTTTAAACAGGCACTTTTTACACATATTATCATGTCTAATAGATGTTTCTAGATGCCATTTAAACTGTGTGAACCAAAGGTTCAAAAAGTAAAACAACTTGCCCAGAGTGACTGTTCCATGTAAGGCAACTGTGCTTGGCACTCGGCCGTGTTTTTCTCAGATAATGTGTCCCTTCTAGATGGACCCCAATTTAATGTCCTAATGTCCCAGAGAGTTATCTTTCATCTAAGGAATGAAACAATATTGTATGTAACAATTTTGTTGCAATTGACATTTTAATAAAAACATACTCCAAGTGCCATCCTATGGAAAGTTCTACCATGTCATGTGTGTCTCGCTAGGCTTTGTCCTTTTACCTGTGACAGAGAAGAGGAGATGCGAGGGAATATGATTTTCTCCCTGATGAACATTATATAATCTTGATGGATGTTTGTTCAGGATTTTATACCATTAATAAACCTCTACACTATGTTACTTAATATACTTCTTGTTTTTGTTCATTATATATATATTTTAATTTAATTTTATTTTTTAACCAAGAACATGTATTGGTACATTGTACATATATTGATCACATTCATCATGTTTGTTTTGTACCTGTACATGGTGTCTCTTGGTTCTCCCCCGCCTTCCCCACCCCTCCCGTCTGTTCCCTCCATCCCTATTTACAGCACGTTTATTCACAATTCTCCACGATTTCTCTTTCCCCTTTTTCCCTTCCTGCTTTCCAACCCTTCCCTCTTTCTAGTACTCCTCTCCTTTGTATATTATCTTTCTTTTATATAATATCCATTACACCACTTTGTCCTTATTTACAGTTATGGTTTCTCTTGTCATACCACAGAGATATATGCACAACCATGTTTTGTTCATTATATAAAACTGCATTTCATGTTGTACTGGTTTAATGTTGAATTATGGCTGTCTAATGATGGTGCACAAAACAGGCGAGTAAATACTCCTGCTGACAATGACAATGACAGCCGTCTCTCCAAAGTGAAAGGAGCTGGGTTAATGAGAAAGAGGTTATAGGTTTTCACAGAGGAGGAAATGCAGGATTTGAAGGTTAAAAAATAACCCAGAAGAAGGAAGTTTTATCTTACTTGTGTCTGTGATGACAGGCACTAAATCTATACTTAAATAATAATTAAATGGAAAGAACAATTTCCTAAAATTAATTAAGAGCTGGGACAGACAGCGTAAAGATGGACAGGCTTGCAAAGCATGCAAGAACTTAAAATACTTTTCTGGACATCTTCCTAGAGGCAAGGAAGCCAAACTGCTTTCTTTCATTTTGGCTTTAGCTTATAATCAAACTAATCATATTTGACCAGTAGACTGTCATTTTAAATTCATGGAAGGTGCTGAGCCTTCAGCTTAACTAACATCCAATCAATAGCTCTCCTTCGCTCAGTGTGGTTTGTAATCAATGTGGCTGGCTGGAATCTACCTTCTGGCTTGCACATTTAGTTTTGCCAAAGTGAAAGAGGTCTCAGGTGGTGTGTGGGTGAGAGGCTCACAGTTCTCCATCAAGCACAGACCTTTCTTTCTGGAAGTCTCTTGATGTTATCGCCATTGGCATCCTCTATTCACTAAATGGGCCAGTTGGGATGGCTCAGGAAATGCTCGGTCCATTTGGAAGAGTCTTGAATTTCATGTGACAAGAGAAAAGACGCCCATCATGCTACAGAATCTCATTCTCTTCCTATTCCCTTATTCCTGTGAATTTCTTTAAATTTTTTTTCATAGTTTAGGCAAATATAAAATAACCCTGCTCTCTTATGCCAACTGAAAACACATTTCACTATTCTTTTATAAGTGTTCATATGCTAGTAATATAAAAAGTAGTTAAAAGGACTGACTATATAGCAGTGAATTTGAGCTTTACACCATCTTTCACTCTAACACAGAAAAATGAGACAAAATATTGAAAAAAATCAAGAACTAGGTATAGTTGTATTAAAAAAACAAGATAAACATCATACAGACCACAGTGGAAGAGAAATAAGAGAGGCCTGAAGTCACAGACTTACTAGGTTCTGAAATCAGTAGAGGCACCTTGAGGAAGACAAATGGAAACCAAGAAGATCCTGCAGGTAGCAAACTGTGAGGGCCAATGTCCCCAGGCAAGGCAGCTTCCCTGTGTGAGAAAGAAGGCTGAACAAAGCTTCGAAGTCCTTGATGCTAGAGTTGGTACACAAGTCTGTGCCAGTCGTAATGGACGTGGTGGTAGGAACGTACAGACTGACGCAGACAGACCGAGGCCAAGCCACTGGCTGGGCAATGGCTGAATCTGAATTTTCCAATATTCCTGTGGGCAAGGAGGCTGAGGACTTGATTCTGGACTAGTGAAGGCAAATGTAAACTGAAAAAGGCTCAAAAAGGAGGTGTGAGCACTGAGGGTGAGAGGAGAACACACTCCCTGCCAGACTGACTTATCATTTAAAATTCTAAATATACAAAAGCACAGCTGCAAACAATCAGGTAATGAATTCATTCCTGAGCAATCAATAGCCCAAACTGAAATTTGTTAGAAAGTGCACCTGAGATTCTCAAAGAGTGGCAGAATAGGGTCATATACATAAAACAAAGAGTGGAAAACAATGATGGTGAGATCTGAATCAAGAATAAGGTGCTATAAATAACCAATTACAAATCTTAGAATTGAAAAAATACAGCCACAGAAATTAAAGTGAAAATGTAAATAGATGAGATAAACCTTAGAATTGCCAAAATCTAAGACAGAATTTAAAAATTGGAATATGACAACCGAAGATGCAAAATAGAGAGATGAAGAGGTGAAAAGTATGTGTAAGAAATAAAATAAAAATAGATATGTAGGACAGAAAAAAAAAAAGAAAAAAAAACTAGTACTCACACATCCATACATATGTTCATATTTGTCCTCTCAGAGGTGACAGGGAGAATGTCAGAGAAGAAGCATTTGAAGGAACAATGACTAAAATACTTCCCAGACTTTAAGGCTTAAATCCTCTGAAACATTAAAGAGAAATTTAAGAAAAGCAAGGATAAAAACATAGTCTTAAAAGTTACTAGTGAGAAAAGAAAAATTATCCATAAAGAAACAATGATCAGACTAAGAGTGGAATTTTTTTTATCAGCAACAATTAATGCCAGAGATTAGTCTTTAAAGAATTGAAAGGAAAAGAGAACCTGTCAAACATCATTTATATTTAGCTAAACCATCATGCAAGAGTGGCATGTCATGAACTATGAGAACTCTATCAAAGAATTTAGAAGGTTAAAATTTAGCAAAAACAAATATAAACCTAGCTGGGTGTGGCAGCATGCACCTGTAGTCCCAGCTGCTCGGGAGGTTGAGGCAGGAGGTTCACTTGAACCCACGAGTTGGACACTGACCTGGACAATAAAAATCCCACCTCAAAACAGCAACAAACACCAAGAATAAAGGAGAGATACAAGAAATAAAAGAAGAAAAAAATCGGCAAGCTATTTTGGTCAGTAATGAGTAACTGATTACTGACTGACAAAAATCAGCAACTATTTTTGTAGTAAAGAAGATTCAAATTCTCCATAGTATTTGAAAAATGGTGGGATGAGGAAAGGTCAAGATATAATAAATGTGTGACACCGTGCTTTTTGATTATTCTTCAGGAAGACCAAGGTACTAAATTCTTTCATTACTGTTAGAAAAAGATGTGCTATTAGTTAATGATGTAAGGGTGACTACTTAAAAAATAAAGTGAGTAAAATATATAGCTTCCAAACAAATACAGGAAAACTGTATGTAAAATCATAGTGGTTGGTGGAGGTGGTACTTGGATAAAACTTCTTAATTCAACATAAACAAAAAATGAAAAAAATGAAGGAGAGAAGCAGTAGAGTGTAGAAAATAGAACAGAATAAAAATGCAAAATTACATGTAGAAGTAAGTCCAGTATATCATAATCACAATATGTCTTGAAAAGATTAATTTTTTCAGAGTTACATTACTTTATTTTTATTTTCATTAGTATATGTTTGTGGCACAGAATGTTTATATTCATCATGGGGAGTTGGCACATGTATGTAACACATCTTAATTCTTTTTCTGTCCCCTTCCCCTCCTCCCCCTCCCATTTCCCTCCATCTCTTGGTACCCTTCCCATTTGAAAAATATCTATCTCCCTGTTTCCTATTATCTATCTTTTAGTTTGCTCTTTAATTTGTTTATATTTTGGGTTTCTCATATAAGAGAGACCATGGATATTTAAGTTTGTGTGTTTGATTTATTTCATTTAACATCATACTCTCAAAAGTGCATCAATTTTCCTGCAGATTACTCAGGTTTACCCTTCTATATGGCAGAGTAGTACTCCACTGAGTGTAAATACCACTTTTTAAAATCCATTCATCTGTAAATGGATATGTAGGCTGCTACCATGATTTAGCCTTTATGAGTTGTGCTGTTATTAACACGGGTATGCAGTATCATTGTAATATGATGTCTTCAACTCTTCTGGGAAGATAACTAGAAGGGGAATAGCTGGGTTAAATAGAATTTCTATTTTCATTTTTTTCAAGGAATCATCATATTGATTTCCATAGTGGTTATAATGAAAGGTTTTGGTGTGGTAGGTTGAATAATGGCCCTCCCAAGAAGTCCTTGTCTTAATTCCTGAATTCTGTGAATAAATTGCCTTACATGTGATCAAGGATCTTGAGATAAAGAGATTATCCTGCATT